>LR749595.1:1964206-2062751 GCA_902729485.2 Mus minutoides | reverse complement strand
TCCTCAATTTCTTTCTTCAGAGACTTGAAGTTCTTGTCATACAAATCTTTCACTTCCTTCGTAAGAGTCACACCAAGATATTTTATACTATTAGTGACTATTGTGAAGGGTGATGTTTCCCTGATCTCTTTCTCAGCCAGTTTATCCTTTGTATAGAGAAAGGCCATTGATTTGTTTGAGTTGATTCTATATCCTGCTAGTTTGTTTTTAATGATAGCAATTTTCATTTTGTCTTGTTCAGATAATTAAGTGATTTAAAAAGTACTTCCAGAAATTATGCTGTGTACTAATTTCTCAGAAATTGATAGTTGTATTCTCTGGACCAATACAGGAAATAAATGTAGAAATAAATATTTCTAAATTAATATGAAACCAGCCATCACCGTAACCACTCAGCAACCCGATACAGTGGACTTAATGACACCATGGATCCTGTTAAATCACAATAAATAAAGGCACATCAAGGCAATGAGGTGTGTGTATTGGGGGGGGGACTGATAAATACTGGGGTTGGATGAAGCAAACAACAATCTTGATGAAAGTAAAAGAGAAGGTTCAATATTTCTCCCTGGAGTGAGAGCAAAGTGCGTTGTTGAAGTAAAGAGCACGAGAAGCAGCGACTGCCAGACTTGGAGTCAGAAAGCCTACAAGGGGTGCCATCTGCCAGAAACCTGCTTCTAGAGGGTTATGCTACCATCCATTCTGTTGCCCAGTGTTAAAGACTAGATGACTAAGCATCTTGGTTATACTATTTCAAACAGATTCAACGATATCTTAGTCTATTTGTCTCATTCAGTTTCCAACTCAACATTCATGACCAAGTTCACAAAAGGCCTTAGCAGATGTAGTCTCTGTATAGTTACAGATGCAACATTGCTACTATCTCCCCACACTGTCTCTTCTGCTCTGCCTTCTTTCTTGCCTTTCTTCTAATATTGACTATGCCTAGAATTAATCATTCACCATTTGAGCCCAGCTCATGTTCATTCTCCAGTTCCCTGCTGAGATAGTCTTTTTCCCCCAAAGGTGGTCTTGATTCTCCAAACCATTGCTATTGTGTTTCTACTAGGAGTTCCTGTCTCATTCCGCCTATAACTTCTACCTGGAATAGCCCAACCCAATCAGACTTTTGATGCCTCTAAAAAACAAGGACGGTCTGTCTTCTTCATTATTGTATTTTGATATTCCTATGTGTCGAGATTCAATAAATATCTGTTAACTGATGAACAGAATATAATACAACATATAAATAAATATATTATTAAATGAAACTAGAGTTTCTAGTGTTCCTAAAACATACACCTCTACTGTGTATTCAAAAATAACAAGCTGGGCTTGGTGGCACACGCCTTTAATCCCAGCACTCGGGAGGAAGAGGCAGGCAGATTTCTGAGTTCGAGGCCAGCCTGGTCTACAAAGTGAGTTCTAGGACAGCCAGGGCTATACAGAGAAACTCTGTCTCGAAAAATAAAAAAATAAAATAAAACAATCATGAGCTGAAGAGATGGCTCAGCGATTAAGAGCACTGACTACACTTAAAGAGATCCTGAGTTCAATTCCCAACAAGCATACAGTAGCTCAGAACTGTCTGTAATGGGATCAGACGCCTTCCTCTGGTGTGTCTGAAGACGGTGACAGTGTACTCATATATAAAATAAATGAATAAATCTTTTAAAAAATGAAAATCATGACACAATGACAGTAAAAGCTAATCTCACTAGTACTCTGAGATTTCCATCATCATTATCCTTAGTCCTCCATGTAGCCCAATTTCTTCCCTGACAATATCAACAAAAGTATTGTGAATAAGAAAGAATAAGCCAAACTGCATATAAACTAGTATCACAGGAAAGCAACTGCTGGAAAACAAACAAACAAACAAACAAACAAAACATGGTTCATAATACATCCACAGGGGATGATGGAGAGCTCTCATACTCTTTAAGAAAGCTAGGGAAAACACTATATTCCTGGTATTGGAGAAATGAACACCTGTCTAACACAGTGAACAGTGGTCCACTCTACCAGCCGTGAAGTTCAGGCACCTCTGGCAGTGAACACTTTGACCATAGTAGGCTGTGCAGAGACAAAGTAGCAGGCAAACATGCTTCCCAGCCTCTGAAGCTGGGTCAGCACAGATATTCTGACTAGTTCAAGGAGACAGGCTGAAGCTTTCTTCAAAAAGTCTGTGGATGCACGATCACCAGATGCTGCTCCAGAGACAGAGGAGAGGAAGGAAGGGGAGGAGGGGAAGATAAAGGGGAATGAATACCAGGAGGAGGGATTTAATATCTTGCAGACAATTTGGATAAGACCTTTACAAAGGAAGCAAACTGAATTGAGTCAACTTTTGAAGAAGTTATTGGAGAACTGACAGTTTTAACTTTTATAACATTTTCTTTTTATGTCACTGGAGCTAATTAAAAAAAAATCCAGGTCTTTAGTATTTTTAAGACCAAGTCCCTTGGGCACTGTAGCTCTGTTGAATTTTGCTTATACACAATTCATTCTTTGCATCTAATTAAGCTGAAGAAGCCGGGAATAAAATTTGAAACAACAACAACAAAAAAATATGACTTTCTTAGCCTACTTAGAAACAAAAATCATTATAATATGTTAAAATTTATGCACACATTAATCATGACTTTCAGTGAAACTTTTGAGTTCAACCTTCCTAATATTAGGATTCTCTAATACTGGGATTCCTTAATGAAATACTATAAGAGAAGACATCACCAGTCTTCAGGAAGAGGTGTGTAAGGGAACTCATTGCCCTCATTCTCTGTGTTCAGGTAGAAGAGACATCATTTTATGTTACTTTTGCTTTTATAGTATTTACTCAATGATTGAGTTCTGAAAGCTGTCCTTTCTTTGAGCTTCCTGAGGACATGTGCTAACGTACATGATCACTCTTTGCATCTTTGGGTGCTTTCCACTGCTTTAGAGCTCCGTAGTGGACACAGGCATCTTTACAGTTTCATTGTTTTGGTATACTGTATTACTCATTTGACTCTGTCACTCAGGGTTTTTTATTTTTTCTTCAAATGTAGAAATTGTGTGTGTGTTGTTTTATCTCTGTAACCTCATTATACAGCATAATTGAGATTTTCTATAAATGTTTCTTTAATGAAAAAATAACATTTTCCTTATCATTTTCTCAAATTTAGCATTTTGATGATATTGAACACTCACTACTGAGTACGAACCGGATCTTCCTAGATGCTTGAAGTCCTTTCCTTTTCTCTTTAAGAAAAAGAATAAACCTTGAACACTCAGCAGAATCTGTTGTTCACTGGGCTTCTATTTATTTCAATCCAGCTTCTTCTCTGGTCCTGAGCATTAGCTAACTCCCAAAATTCACACACCTTCAGATCCTCGATTCTCCCTCATTCAGGTTATAGATGACATGCTGTGCTTTTTACTGAGAGTTATAAGCCAAATAGTGGTCCCTTAAATTTTCGCCTGAAACCATTGTAAACACCATTTTTTTGAGTTCTTTCACTATATCTCTAGCATTTAACTCAAGGATGTTCACAAATATATATTGCACAATGCAGATTAGTAACTTATTTTAAGAGCAATTCAAGTTAAAACCAAATTTACTCACTTTATTGGCAGCTTAATGAGCTGAAGGAAGCTAAGCAACTTTTTTTTTCTATTTTATCTTTGAAAATTGTTTTTTAAACCCACATAAGATAATAAATTTTAACAAAATATTTCCTGACGATTATAGATTCACATCCATAAGCCTCTTCTGAAAATGGGTCACTTTCTTACACTATAGGTTTCCTGTTATTTCATTACTCTACACCTTGATTCCACTGCAATCCGATAACAAAGGCTTGGATTCTGGAAAGTTAGTCCAGTCATTCAAGTTCTTGTAGTGCAAGCATGAGGACCTGAGCTAAGTCTGAGAACTGATAAACACTGAATGGCTAAGTGTGGTCAGGCAAAAATGCTGAATTTTTGGAATAGAATGAGAAATGTAAATAAAGAAAATACCTAATAAAGAAATAAATGCCAGCTATGGCCATAGGCCAGTTATGGAAACGAGGCCTATAATGTCATGAATATTTTACTTTCTTTGATTATAAATGTCTTTTGTCTACATAGTCATGCATTAAAATATCTTTACTCAGATTTCTATTTCTGTATTTTCTAACATAATATATTGTCAGTAATCTGATATTATTGATTTTGTATCATAGCATTTAATTTACTGGATAATGAAATAGATATCATTTGAACATTTTAGTTCCTTTTGTGAATGAGGGGTTTGGAATGAGTCTGCTTATGATTACATCTAGAACACTCTTTCATTATGCAGAATAATGACTTGTTTATGGTCTTAATTTTGCTTTAAGCAAAAAAGTAGATGGTCACTTTGTTGGCAAGGGGTCAACAGTTGGTGGTTGATTTTATAAACCAACTTGACTAGAAACATAATAGAAAGTTGAAAAAGCATTGCTTTCTACATGACGGGGCAGGTTATTCCTTAAAAGAATAGCATTTGATTGGCAAGTTGACTGTAGAGTGTTACATCATAGAGTCAGAGGTTCTTACTCAATATGTAGAAGACTTGTGCAGAAAGCAGAGGCATAGTGTATCTATATTTTTCAGGAGTTGGGGCATCATATCATCATCCTCCCCTAACTAAAACACTGGCACTTTTCACTTGGTTTTGGTCCTTCATACTTAGACTAGAATTTATACCCCTTGTCCCCCGATTCTCATGCTTGTGGAGTTTTATTAGAGATATTCCACTGGCTTCCACAAACTACAGTCTTTAGTTTGCATAACAGGAGCAAACTAAATGAGTTTAATGAGTTATCTGTATTATTATATTATATTTATTATATTATACCATGTTATGTATTATATTTGTTTTATTTTCCTGGAAAATCTTCAGCTGTACAGAAGACAGTACCAGGAATGATATCTTAATTAATGAAAGTATAGAAATAAACACCACAGGTGAATATTGAGGTTTTAATTTTCCATAAATACCAAGGTAGAATCATTTGAAGATGCTTATTTTCCTTTATACCACCGTGGTTTAAAACTGACAAAACTAGCATCATGATTTTATATTCATTACCAATGCCCAGAACTCCCAGCTTGCTGTGATGCCTTCCTCCTCCGTCCTCATGCTGCACCATCATCTCATTTAAGGCACAATGTATGAAAAAACATTCACAGAGGAATCTGCTCAGAGGGATAAGTTGTACCATATTACCTGGAATCGAGCAGGCTAAGTCCAAAGACAGCAAAGTACAATGCAAGGTGACAAGGTGAAGCTCAAGGTGACAAGGTGAAGCTTAAGGTGACAAGGTGAAGCTCAAGGTAACAAGGTGAAGCTCAAGGTGACAAGGTGAAGCTTAAGGTGACAAAGTGAAGCTCAAGGTGACAAGGTGAAGCTCAAGGTGACAAGGTGAAGCTCAAGGTGACAAGGTGAAGCTTAAGGTGACAAGGTGAAGCTGCCACTGGCATGGAAAAGCAGATGGGATTATGACCAAATTCAAATGAAGACCATAATCCAAGGTCACCACTTGTCATTCCACAAACATTTGATAGGAAGGCAGCCTCAGGCATGCAGGTTGCTTCAGCATGTGAACACGCCACTGCCAATGCTGTCACTCTGTCACTCTCTCCCTGGGTTACATAGATCTTTCCATCACAAAACTTTTCTGATGGAATTAATGATGACTTATGGTACAAGAAAACTGAAATTTTCGTTGGATAGGCAGCAACAGAATGAGAGGGATTATAACAAGCAGAGATTTTAAGGCATCCTAGGATTGGTTTTATAAGTGAATTCTATTCATAGAAATAGATATTAGATTTGGTGAATCTGGAAATATTTATTTTAGGTATTACAAATAAGTGGAACTAAAAGGAAGGATGAGGGGACAAGGAAAGAAAAGAAGAAAGCAGTATTTTGTCCTTTTAAGAATTTCCTATACATCTCCATGTGTCCAATCGTAGTAGGTAATTTATAGGCCATTTAAAATGTGTAGTAAGTTTCCCAAATAAAGAACAGGAGTTGATAACATTCTTGTCAATTCTAAACAAGCTCCAAATTCTGGTGACAATAAGAACCATTGTGACAATTATTGGTCATGCCTACAAAAAGTGTCTTGTTTTGACTATATACTTATTTTCACGATGATTGTTGACTGATTTTTTTTAATTGGCTAAACTTGAGTTTTTCACATGCAAACACGCACACACACACACACACACACACACACACACACACTCCAGCCCTACTCTTTCTTTCTCACTTCCTCTCACTTCAGTCATCCCCATGCCCATAGATTTTAACATGATCACAGGTTTGGAATTATCCATTGTAGCTAGTGTTTCTCACTTTTTGTACACAAGTGAAAGTAGTGAGTATCCTGCTTCCAGAATCCCTCAGGTGCCAGTAGATCAGCAGGGAGGGTTAGGGCCCCATTAGCTCCTCCCAAGCCTGTGACTGGCTAGAGACAGGCCCAGCCTTGCTCAGGCCCAGGGCAGGTGTTACACTGACAGTGAAGATCCTGTTCAGGAGCTCTTCCCCCATCAGTGGACCCTTTCATTCTCCCTGCCCAGCTTCTACAAGATGATCTTAATTTACATTGTAGTTGTAGTAGTTTAAATGGGAGCTAAGTTAGAGATTTTTGATTTACAGGGATTATACAGATTTTGTTTTCCTATATATAAAACTGGGAAAAATGAGTTTCTATGGACAGTTGGGAAGACGGCATGTTATCATTCTTTAGTTTCCCATCCATTTGTAACAACCCAGAACCTTATTGGTCTCTGGGACAAATAATTACTTCATGTTTTTGAGCCCATGAAGTGAAGTTATCATCTTGGCATGACTAACTTCAATAGTCCTATCTTAAAATTATAACACACATGAAGACAGGACCCCGTGAGATATCCCCATTGGTAAAAGTGCATGCCCTTGAAGCTAGAGGACCTGAATTTATGTCCTGGAACCATGTGAAAGGAAGCAGAGAATAAATTACACAGAGGTATCTTCTGACCTTCACACACACATATGACACAACCAACCTCTCCTACCTCACATGCATACACATCAATAATAAAAATTAAATATTCACAATGATAATGAAACAGATATCTGCTTTCAGGTGTACCCATTTAAGATTGGTTCTTGGATGGTTAATATTAATAAGAATATAAACCTTTATACTGAGATAAGTGGAATGGATAGGTTGATTAATCTGTTTTTTCATTTTTCTTCCTTTGTTCTTCTCTCAAATTTAGGTTGTTATTGTTCCAATGAGTTCTAATGACATTGGTTCTTCTGAGAAATGCACAAATCAATTCAGAGTGTTAAAGCTGGATTGCTTTTTTTTTTTATCTTAAAAAACTCTGTCACTGTTGCCAAGACACCTACAGAATGGAAGGATATTTTAAACCATTTGACCTTATTTCTAAAAAATGAGCACAATTCACAAAGAAACACACACACACACACACACACACACACACACACACACATGTACACACATACCAGAGACCATGATTAAAAATCCCACTAAATATTAAGCATCATTAAGCACAAAAGCATTCAAAATAAGATTATTTTTTGTTTTGAACTATGAAATAAAAAGAAATCTAATGGTTGGTTGGTTCTATAGTTGATAAAAAATGAACCTTAAAACTTCAACCACATCAATTATAAATGTAAGGCAGCGGTGGTTAGGGGTCACTGGGGGCTTTCGATTGACCCCACTGAACTCTTGAATGTTTGAAAAGGAATGCAGAGTGCATAGTTTGTTTCACTGGCAGAATTACAAATCCATTCACCTCACACTTTTCAGGACATAAATTATAGATGACTCTGACCTACTGCATTTTTTAGCCTGAGGTAACAAATATGTGAAGAGAGTTTGGTGGATATGAACATGGGGCACTCCTTAAAATCACATGAAAATACTGGGGAAATCAGCACATGTGATGGTGTGTGTGTGTGTGTGTGTGTGTGTGTGTACATGAGTTGTAGTAATTATCTTAAATTTCCTGCATTACAGGAAGAACAAGAATATCAACCAACTAGACCCCCCAGAGCGCTCAGGGACTAAACCACCAACCAAAGAGTACACATAGAGGGACTCATGGTTCTAGTAAAATATGTAGCAAAGGAAGGCCTTGTCAGGCATCAATGAAGGGAGAGGCCCTTGGTCCTGTGAAGGCTCGATGCCCCACTGTAGGAGAATGCCAGGGTTGGGAGATGGGAGTGGGTGGGTGGGGGAACACCCTAATAGAAGCAGGGGGATGAGGGGTGGGACAGGGGGTTTCCAGAGAGGAAACTGGGAAAGAGAATAACACTTGAAATGTAAATAAATAAAATATTCAATAAAAAAAATATCCCTGCCTTAGACCATTTATGTTCCTGGATGAAATACACAGTCACCGATTTACAATAAGCCTTAAACAACACAAAAGCTGTGCAGCTGTCCACCTTCCTTGATGTTAGAGTCTACTTTGCTCTCAATAACCCTGAGATATTACTTAGTGTTTGCTATGTTTCATCTGAGCTGCTCTTAACTCCAAATGGGTAACTCTCAGGGCCATGTTTTCATGACTCACCTAACCCATGGCAGCTTCCCCTCCTTCCTCTCCTGCACCTTCTACTCCTCATGGCCCTTTCTGACCCCAAGACAGGGAAACAAAAACACAACCAACGTCTCTTCTGCCCAGTTATTAGCTGTTAGCATCTTTATTTACCAATCAGAAATAACTTGGGGGCAGGGTCACAGAGGCTACATTCAGATTCCAGGTCTTGAAAGCTCACACTTGGCCTTAAAATTGTTAACAAAAGACAACCCCTCAACCAACGTGTGTGTGTGTGGGGGGGCATGGTATAAAGTTTGAGTCAGTTCTCTCCTTTCACAGATTCTCAAGCTTTGTAGCACATGCCTTTCCCATTGAGCCATCTTAATAACCCCATAAGGACTTTTTAAAGGGAATGGGTGCTGTAGAGATAGATCAGTGGTTAAGACCACTGGCTGCTCTTGGAGATGTATCAGGTTCACTGCCCAGCACCCACATGGTGCTTGCAGAAGCAGAAGACCTGGTTTCTACACTGAGCTTAATCTCTTAACTAGGTAAGGAGCAATTAAGTCTAATTAGTTACAATCTAATTAGTTTCCCTTCTTGCTAATACAGCTGGTAATGTCTACCTTTTATTCCTACCTGTGACAATGCTCAGAGATTTGACTGTGAAGCCTTGTCCAAGTGAGCATGCTTATTACAGCTGACATAGCACAGCAGTGGCACATCCAATATTCCCTTTTCTCTGTGGTTCTCAATGTAATTTAGGCCCTGTATGTTCCATATAACTCAGTTTTCTAAATCTTGCTTGGATCTCTTTTCATCATATCCCATAGGGGCTCCATTGACTCCTCCTTCTATTAACAGTATCTGTTCTTCTTATACCAGTTAAAGTCACCTTGGGTTAGAGATGCCACAGCAATCTGCCTCAAAGTCCAGGGTGTTCATGCTCTCTTCCTATCATCAATGCCCCCTGCCCTGACAGCTGTACACTCCCTAAAGGCTCACAAAGAATCTGGAAGTTTCCTTCAGCCACCATGCTATTCTCTGTATCTGTCTTGGATTCATTGCTCCTAATCACCAATGTCCTTCCCCAGTGCTGTTCTCATCTTGGGCTTGTTTCTTTGTAATTGCCTCTCTGTTGCCACAAATCTAGGTCCTATTAAATTATTGAGAATTAACATAAGGGCTGTCAAGAAGACTAAGTGGGCAAAGGCATATATGTATACAATGCCTGGCTACGTGATTTCCATCTCTGCATCCCATATATACTAGTCCTAGCATGCCTTTACACTACACACAAATTAAATAAGATCCAAAACCTAGAATTCATTCAAGACATGACTAGTAGGCCCAGGTGACATTCTCTCCTGCACATCCTTTTCCACATTAAAAAGATATTACTTATATGTCTATCATTCTAGTCAAAATGAAAATTCCTAAACTTGATCTTTCTAGCAATGAAGATAGTATCAAGTAGATTCGCTGCAGTTTTTGATAACATGAAAACGAATACATACTGTTATTTCTATCCTAAACAATTACTTATCTGGACCAACATTGCTATATAGGGCCAAAAACATCTGCTATTGGACAAGCATCAATTTTAAACAATAATTTATTAGAACACCCACCAACGATGTCAATTTAATTACTAACATCAATCCATTGCACTTAGCACTTCAAAGACCATCTCATGCATCTGCGTCTTAAAAGAGGTCATTCCTTGAAGTCTTCCTTCTATTCATAATTGAAAAACATACTATACCAATTTTCATGGTAATCATATTTAATATTTTAGTCTTTAATTTGAATGGTAACATTCATTTTAGTGAAAATTAAATAAAAAATTAATTGAAAAAAATATGACAAGGACCATGTGGGAGAAAAAAAATATCATTAAATAAATAAAAACAGAAGCATCCTGGGACCTGAGCCTGAACATTATAAGCAAGATTGCATATTAGGCCTGAAACAGTAATCATAAGCTCTGCTTGATATGAGTTTAGTATAAATATGCTATTACATATAACAGCAGTTATTATTGAAACATTTTTCTTATGAGATTATATTACAATATTTTACTATATTATGTAAAATCTGACTTGGCTACCAATGTGCAAAATTAGAAAAATAACAATTAAATCTCAACCCTTCGGCATTCCTAGAGCTTTATATTTCTCTCCATTAGAAGTCTGGATTTGTTTTCAGGTCCAGCAATTAATAACATTTAGACTAGAGCAGGTCCTACATCTGTGACTGATTGCCTTTCTTCCTCTGTAGAGCTGGTTCGCTCACATTTCCTCATGGGCCTCATTTTCTCAGGTCATTGTCATTTCTTCTCAGTTCTGAATTTTAATGTCATTAACTTGCCCCTTAAACTGTGGCCATGAGCAAAGAGAGCAAACACCTCCTAAATCAACTCGGTGATACATCTTGTCTTTAGATTGGCTAATGTGATTTCTTTCTGGTCTATTGAGTAGATTTGCATAATAATCAGCAATCAGTGAAAAAGTAACCCCCAATTCAGCTCTGCATTCCAAGCCATCTCTCCACTACCCAAGACGTTAAATGTATTTAAATCATTTTTGTTTTGGTATTATTCTCAATAAGACTGTGAAATAGGTCATAAATCTAACCTTCTCAGAGATTCTACATTATTAAGCTTTTATATCTCTTCAACAAACAGAAATTGGTTCTAGTGTAATTACCGAAGGTTTTATATAAGTGGCAGGAAGTTCCACAATAATCTACAAGGTAATACTGATGGACGATAGTGTTGGGTGTGCTGATCCAAACTCAGAAATATTCCATGAATGAAATCTGAATGCAGAAAAACATTTCCAGACCAAGTCTAGCATATGCAGAAGAGTATAAACACACATTTACCCCAGACACAGACACACACACACACAAACAAATACACACACACACACAAGCACACGCACACACAAAACACATGTGCACATACTAACAACACACATATGCCCACAGCCCACACTACAGACAGAAAAAAATTAATTTGCTTTTTTTTTAAACTATGCTTGCCATTCCCATTGTTGTCTTCTATTTGGTTCTGATTCCCATTAGTTTTCTTGTAACTAGTGGTAATGTCCCCGGAAGTGAGCTTCTGTCCATCCCTCCTCTGCTTAGTTCTCAGCATACTCATCCACTACAATGTTGCCAGAATAGTCTCCATAAACCACCAAGTTAATGGCAGCTTTATCATACTTAACTGTAGTGAATGTTACTCAAAGTCTTAAAATGACCTAAAGCATTGATTAAGGGACTCTAGCCATTCCAAGTTCCCTGAAAATCTCTAAGCTGGGCATTACACTCATGGATATATGCTTAAAGTAGGTTTAATCCTGTTTTATCCATCCTCCTCCTCCTCATTGGAAATCTTTGTTGCCCTTCTATACTCATTTCTGGAACCAACTTCTCTGTAGAATGCTTTTAAAGAACCCCCTCTGTCCCCTGGCCATTATCTCTTTCTGTCCCCCTTATTTTCCCATTGTACCACTTAAAAGATCAGACTAGTTTCTTGGTCTGTTGGATGAGGAGCTGAAGGCAGCCTTCTTTGTTCTACAATAATACTGCAGAGACAGAATCTTCAACAAGGATTTGGGAAATAAATCCTATACACATAATTTATCTTGCCTAGGAATGGCAAGGTCTTCTTCAAATGTTCTGAAGTCATTCCCAGTTTATAATTGAGAGTGCTCCTGAGACCAATGTCTTTGTCTGAGTTAAAGGCCATTCACAGTGCCTAGCAAGTGATTCCTGAAAAAGAATTGACATTTCTACAATTCCTTCATCCCTCTAAGCAGGAAGTCCGGAGATGAGTCTAATACCAATAGCTTTTCCTAATTTGAACTCTTACTGTTTTAGCATAGGATTTATCTATATTTGTAATAGGAACCTCTCAGGGGCTTGAGCTATGGCTCAGCAGCTAGGAGCCCTTGCTAACATTGCATAGAAAATGAGTTTGGTTCCCAGCACCTTCATAGCAGCTTAGAAGGATCTGTGATTTCAGTTCCATGAGATCCAACACACTCTTCTGGCTTTCAGGGGCACTGCATGCATGTGGTGCATGTGTACACATGCAGGCATTCACACATACATGTAGAATTAAATCACCAAAAAGAATCATTTCCACTCTATCATGTTGTATAGATCTCTTTATATTAAAGTCTGCCAGAGCCTGCCATACACAGAGGCGGATGCTTGCAGCCAACCATTGAACTGATCATGGGGTCCCCAATGGAGGAGTTAGAGAAAGAACTGAAGGAGCTTAAGGTGCTTGCAACCCGATAGGAAGAACAACAATATCAACCAACCAGAGCTCCCAGGGTCTAAACCACAAACCAAGAAGTACACATGGAGGGACCCATGGCTCCAACCATATATGTAGCAGAGGATGGCCTTGTCGGGCATCAATGAGAGAAGAGGCCCTCGGTCCCATGAAAGCTGAATGCCCCAGTATAGGGGAATTTGAGGGCAGGCAGGCAGGAGTGGGTGGGTGGGTGGGTGCGGGCACACCCTCACAGAAGCAGGAGGAGCGGGGATGGGATGGGAATTTCGTGAGGGGAAATCGGGAAAGGGGGACATCATTTGAAATGCAAATAAATAACATGTCCAATTAAAAACAAAAAGAGTCCTACAACAAAGCCTAGAACTTCTGTGAGTTAATTTTGCTTTATCGTCTACTCCTGAACATGAACCCATTGTTATAATTGCATACACTTGAGATATCTAAGGTGATCGTTTTTGTTTGTGTTTATTTATCTAGTATCTGGCCTCTCGAGACTGGGTCTTACTCTGTAGCCTGAACTAACCTGAACTCATGATGCTCCTCCCCCACTCCCTGAGAGATTTCAGCCATGTGTCTACGTTCTGTGTTTCCACATACAGACTGCAGTAAATTGAAGGGATTAAGGAACTAAGTAAGATCAGCAAGTGAGTGAGTAAATGAAGTAAGGAGGAGTCTTACATACCTGCTACTTCCCAAAAAGAAAGAAAATACAGTACCTAATAGTACAAACATGTTTTAACTAGCACAATTTCTCATGTAACAATGATTAAGAAGGAAAAATAGGACTAAACCAAAGATAATTCTAGATATAAGATTCAATAAACACACACCACATAAAAACAGTCTGCTTTTTAGATCTCTAAATAGAACAAAGGAAGTTGGCAAGAAGAAGTGCCTAAATCAGAGACCAAAAAAAGGAGCCAAGAGGGGGCTTGTTTGCAAGAAATGTTGGTAAAATGTGAACGCACCAGCTATTGTCAATGTAAGAAATATCAGAGAAAATGAATTCATGGGAAGTCAAAGAAGCACTACTGGACACACAGGCTCTGCTTTGCCCTGAGCTTGGTTCACCTAAAAAAAGTGTTGCATCCAGAAAATTCAAACTAAAACCTTGTGTTTGAAGCAATGGCATTTGTTGTTATTTTTAATCTAGTAAACACCTAAATCACAAACATGATATCAAATAAAAATAGTTCAATATCAAACCTACCCAACTTCTACGTCATGGATCTTACCCATAACAAAAGGCATTTTATAAACAAAACACAGCAGACCATGCTTGAGGGTCATGGTGTCAAGATTACCAACTGTGGTTTGCTTCTTTCAAGAATCAGGTATGGATGTCCTGTTAGGTTTAGAATATGAAGGTCCCACAATCCTAAAGAAGATCAAAAACCATTCCCCAAGAGCTACAAATAACTGATATGAAAATATGAAAAAACTGATATGAAAATTAATTTTTAAAAATTAATTTCAGAGAGTATTATAATAGGCAGAGAAAGCTCTACCACTGATTATCCTCTTTGTGATATCTTTATCAGGGGAATAAAGATGCTTTTAAATAACATTGAATTAGAAAAACTTTAACTTCATGAAGATGGCTGTAGTTCTAAAACCATTAATGGACCTGAGATCCCTAAAGCTTATGGATGTCTAGAACCCCAAAATTCCATTTTAAGACAAGACCATGTATGCTGCCTTATTTGTATTTGTATGTTTTGTGGTTATTCAGGCTTTTCAAAGGCAAGATATTGTGGAATGAAGGAAGGAAAAGAAAAGTGTTGTTCTATTCTGTAAAATGTACGCAATGCTTCTAATCATGTTAGCAAGTAGAATATCACTTACATCTAACTTTGAACCAATGAAGAATGTATCTGTGCATTTGCCAGAGGAAATGTGGTAGCATCTTCTCTCAGGCAGATCAGCTTAAGTGTCCTAAAATGTCAAGTGACTTGCTTAAAAGGGGATAAAAAAGCACACCCTCGGGCAAGGAGGAGATTTAAACAGAGCCAATTTCAGAAGCAGGGGACCTTTGCAAATTAAAACATTAATTTAGGCTGAGACACTTTGCTTATAGAATCTATGTCAAGAGCTAGGTCTATAACTAGATGTTAAAGATTCGGAAGAATCAAGGATATAAAAATGGAGAATGCCATAATATTCTCAGATCTGTCCAAGTGCAGTGCTTAAAAAAAAAAAAGACAGTTTCTGAGATCCTTTCATATCAGCTGGGTAGACTTCAGCAGCACCGTTTGAAGAGCTTGGCTAAGATACTAACAAGTTGACTATCATCAATAGAATAAAATGATTCTTTTGGATAAGCACGGCAAATTTCCAGTGTGGACACTTTCAAACTGGTAAAAAAATAAATAAATAAAAATTTAAAATAAAACAACCAAGAATGAAGAGGTTATGATTTAGTTTAATTTATTCAATCTAGATAACATATCTGAAATAGGTTACTGTTCTATTATGACTTTCTGCACATATTTAAATGACAAATTTTTTCTTGGACACTGATAGCTCACCATTCTCTGTGTATATTTGATTTACAAATTCTAACTTTGGTACTTCACAGTTCTCTGGCATCCCTAAAGCCAATTAGTGAGGAAGCCCCAGTTCTCCAAAGCAAACAGGAGAATTTAATTGGAACTTGACTGGCCAGTCGCCTATTCAATCTAGAGAAATGAGAGAGTGATCCTTTTATTGTTCAAAACTGTGAGCTGAGACCAAACCTTTCACATTTGCGCTTGGAAATTTCCCAGGGAACTGATCCATAAGTAGATTATAGAAATGAAATGCATTAAATCAAACAATTCTCTGTATCAAATAATACCCACAACTTTGAGATACATTTCACTTTGGCTCTATTAACCCTGCCATAATATTTTGTGAACATACATAATGCATGATTATACGTTTATTAGTAATGTTCATGTGTGGCCAACTTAATCTTCATGACCAACATAAAGCCCATTCGGCAATGTAGTGAAACCTTACCTTGCTTCCATTTTCTCTTGCTTCTCGTTCCATCTTGAGGTCAGAGATTAGAAGATTCTTATACTTGCTTTTCCCATCACTGCCTTGGTCATCTATCCTGAATTCTGAAGTCAGCTGTGCAGAGCGGGGGCTGTCACTCAGGTTCAGTGGCTGCTCTTCCTGCTCCAGCCCAGTTTTGCCATCACTGCTGGAGTCCCCAGGCTCCCTGCCATGTACTCCCCCTGAAGCAACTGAGCAGTGCCCCAGAGTCTCATTGCCATTAGAGCTCTCTGCCGCAGAGTCATCTGTTAGGAAGAAAGATTGATAGTTTAAGTAAGATGCTAGATCATCTACAACTAGTGCTGACTAAGTTCTGAAAGATAGGGAGCAATGTGCTTCTGGTTTTAGTCGTATATGTAATTTAACTAAGTGGTAACCTTGTTATGAAGCAGCAATTGTCATTTTTGAATCTAGTAAACACACTAAAAGACAAATATTTCAAATAAGAAAATAGTTTATATCAAAAGCAACCTGAAAGAAGAGTCAGTCTAACAAAGTGAATAAATTAATTACCAATTGCTTTGCAAATTGATGTGATTATTTCTCCATTAAGAATATTCAGAAATGTTTCTGTCAAAAGGAAAGAAAAGGACACCAAAAGAAACAGAGACTGAAGGAAAGGCCACCTAGAGACTACCTCACCTAGGGATGCATCCCATCTGCAGACACCAACCCCCCACACTATATCAACAGGAGCCTGATATGGCTGTTCTCTGAGAGGTTCTACCAGCAGCTGACCAATATACATGCAGATATTATCAACCAATCAATGGACAGAGGATGGGGACCCCAATGGAAGAAGGGATAGCAACCCCATAGGAAGAACAACAATATCCACTAACTAGACCACCCAGAGTTCCCAGGGACTAAACCATCAAGAAAGATTATATACATATGGAGGGATCCATGGCTCCAGATACTTATGTAGCAGAGGATGGCCTTATCTGACATTAATGGGAAGGGAAGCCCTTGGTCCTGTGGAGGCTTGATGCCCCAGCATAGATGCTATAGCAGTAAGGAGAGAGTGGGGAAAGAAGCATCCTCATAGAGGCAAAGGGGAGAGGAGGGAGGGGAGATGGTTCTGGGTTGTTTTTTTTTTTTTTGGAGGTGTAACTGGGAAGGGGGATATTATTTTAAATGTAAATGAATAGAATTTTTAATAATTTTAAAAAGAATATCCAGAGTTGGGGCAATTTGTTCATAAATAGCAGCTCCTATCCAGGTGGATACATTGCTACATCCTTGATGAGTATTAAGTATTTATGAAAGCATATTAAAACCACTCATAATCTTTGTCCCAAGCATTATACTTGAGGGAGTTTTAGGTGTAGACAATTTAATCTTTTAATCTTTGTGTATAGCTCTGTGAAGCTAAAAGTACAATTCTACCAGAGTTGATCTGAATAGCAAAAAAAGTTCTGAAATGGCAAAGATTTACAAAATAGGAAAGTGAGTTAGTAAAATAGATACAAGTATTATATAATTACATTATTATAATATATCAATATAATATATATGTATGGGATAAGCAATATATAAATATATTTATATATATATATATATATAATATATTATCTACTTAGACAGTTACTCAATTTCATTTTAATATTTAGGGAAATGCAGCTCATTAAATATTGAATAGGAAAGCCTGGCTAGAGTGGCTGATTTTGTTTCAGTGTATATAGGAAAGTTATATAGATAAAATTACATAAAACAATTATGTTATATTTTTCTTATGTCAAATTTACCATGGACCATAAAGGTTCATAGAGAATAGATCTCATAAACTATTTCTCTAAAGGAATATTACTAAATCATAACCATAGGAATACAAATGATTAAGAGAAATAAAATACAATGTGATTTTTACACACTTCTGGATATTATGAAATATGCATTGTTTTGTGGGGTGTAATGGAACTGTTAGTGTTTTTAATAGATTGAATTCATAGTAATATACATTGAAACTTTAAAATGGATCTACTTATGTACTTACCCTAGATCATTTTTAGGCCTACCCTGAATCCAATATACAAATAAATACTTGGCCTATAGACATTCTGCTTTGATTGAGTTCACAAATGATTAAAGAGATAGAAAAGTAAACATAATACAGGGAAATACAGCTGCTATCAACAACAAAAAGCCAAACTTCTGTTAGTGTGGTAGCATGATTGAACTCCTAAAGATAGGGAGCATCTGCCAAGCGAAGATGCTGGGACTTTTCCCAGCAGGCCAATCAGCATGAGCAGAATGACGAACAGATCTCAGTGAGCATCAAAAAGTGAATGGGAGAAGAAGGAAGCGGGTAAAAGCACAGGAAGTGATGTATTTGTCAGAGGGTTGGGCATTCACCTGGAGTAAATAGAAATATTTTACAACTGCTTCGAGAGGTAAGGTGGAAAAATATTTTTTTCAAGTTGTTTAGCTTTTTGAGATGGTATCTTTCCATGTAGCTCATGCTTGCCTCAAACTTGGCATCCTGTTTCTATCTTAGCTAGGTTAAAGGTACACACCAGACTCTAAAATTCCATTTTAAAGATATTACCAGACTTTTATGAGTACTGGAGAATAAATGGGGTAAAATGAAAGTTGAAGGAGATCAGTTAACAGAACCAGAGGCCATCAAAACTGTCATTTCTGGAGGCAAAGATGGACAGGGAATGGAAGAACAGAACAGTGAAGAGAAAAAAAATGGTACAGGCAGGGGTCCCAGTGAATACCATTATCCCAGGATGGAAGGGGAATAAAGGCACATCATATAAATTTAAATAAAAAGATTTAAACAATAATTAAAACAGATTTGTAAAAAAGTTAAAACATATTCAAATGGCAACTTATACTGCATATACACTTTATATTTCTGGTCAAAGCCAGTTTATGCACACAGCATATGTAAGCAGGAATGCTCAAGAGTCAGTTCACAAACAATATAATGTTTCCACAGCTATTTCTTCGAGAAAACAAAAGCAACCTCTTAACAATGAAATGTGTAGTGTTTTTTTAAATGCAGAATTAAATGGAATTATCTGTCAAAGCAATCTGGAAAAATATGTGTACTATTATATTCTAATTGAACCATTTATGCTAATACACAGTGGAATTTTTTGTTGTTGTTTCACTTGAGGAGAGTCTAAAGAAGAACACAATGGACATATTTAAATATAATGATTTCACTCATAAACACATGCCCTAACATTTGTTCACTAGTATTCCCTGAATATAAATTAAACCTTCTGGTTTTTTTGGAAAGAAAGCTTTACTAATATAGAACAAATAACCTAAATTTGTGTTGCATTTTAAATCAAATCAATTGCTAGCACAAAGCAAATCCAATTTCTTTTAAAATTAAAAAATAAACCTACCACGTTTTTCTTTCATCTGAAATCAATATATAGGTAGTACAGAGATAAACATTTATATATTAGTTTGGATGGAAATTACCATTTGGAGAATCGCTTACAAATATCATTTAATCATAATTTTTATGTAAAATATAATCATTGTAAGAAATATTTTTAGATGGAGTAGTTCACTCCAGATGTTACCAAGGTAACCAAACTCAATAGCTTTACATATTTGATTCCTAGGTAAATCAATGTGTCTTATAGAACAAGTCAGTAAATTACATTTATTATTATTAGATATACACACCTTTTAATTCAAATGGTTAACAATAATATCTCATGGTAGTTTTTTAAAAAATCAAATTTGAAACAAATTTTAGGTATTTCCATTTAAATAATCAATGTAGAGCACTGATTAAAGCTTAGAGGATAAATTAGCAATTTTTATTGTCTTGCTTCATTCAACCACATTAGCAAATTTATATTCTCCAGTTTATCATAATCAACTCACATCAATTCACTGCTCTCAAGGAGTCGTCTGCCTTCTTACCCAGTGCAGTTGGCTCCATCAACCTTGGCTGCTGGTATGTAGCTAAAAGGATGCTGCACTGAGAGAAGAGTGTTTCTATTTGTAGTGTGTGTTGAGGGGGAGGGGCTTCAGGTTCTTGCTTTCAGGTTGATGGGTCTTCTCTCAAGGATTAAACTTAGGTACCACAGCATCTGAACCAAGGTACTATATTAAGTCTGAAGGAAAAACAGTACTTGACTCTTGTGTGAACAGGGGTCCCCAGAATACCTAGCAATGGATGAGAGTATAGAATGTGATGACACAATAGTGTGGAATCCACAGACATGGGGAGTGCAGATTTAGATGTAATGTATCCTTCCATGAGGTTGATGGAGTGGTATTAGTGTTGTGGAGACTTACATGCCTGATATCTCTATCCTAGGTCCTGTAGAGAGGGTAGTAATTCCAAGGGGAAAGCTATCCACCTCATTCTCCTTCTTTATTCCATCAGCTAGTAAGGATCTAGGAGAACTATGACTACTTTGAACACTCTCATCACTGATTTGTGTGGAGGTAATTTTAATGGCAACCAAATATAAGAGGTAGCTTTCTCCCTATGAAGCCTACTAAACTTTATCATTGTCTACAGTGTATATGTGTTACTGTGTGTATTTGAGTACAAATACAAATGTGGATGCTGTGTATATCAGTCTCTGTCTCTCCCTGCCTCTCTATTGTTCACTTGCTTGTGTGTGTGTGTGTGTGTGTGTGTGTGTGTGTGTGTGTGTGTCTGACTTTATAATGCTCATTAGGCTCACTGCTTTGAGGAAACAAATAGAAAACCTGCACTCACAACTGAGGAATCTTGAATGGCTGAGAAGCAGCTAAAGAAATGTTCAAAGTCCTTAGCAATCAGAGAAACTAAAATGACCATGAGATTCCACCTTATACCAATCAGAATGGCTACAATCAAAATGTCAGGGGACAACACATGTTGGAGAGGATGTGGAGAAAGAGAAACACTCCTCCATTGCTGGTTGGATTTCAAACTGGTACAACCACTCTGGAAACCAATCTGGAGGTTCCTCAGAAAACTGGAAATAGATCTACCTGAAGACCCAGCTATACCACTCTTGGGAATATACACAAAGGATGCCCCACAATGCCACAGCAGCACATGTTCTACTATGTTCATAGTGGCCTTCTTTGTGATAGCCAGAAGCTGGAAACAACCTAGATGTCCCATGACTGATGAATGGACACAGAAAATGTGGGTTGTTTACACAATGGAATACTACTCAGCTCCTAAGAGTGAGAACATCCTGGGTTTTGCAGAGAAATGAATGGAACTAGAAAATATCATCCTGAGTGAGGTAACACAGACCCAAAAGGACACACATGATATGTACTCACTAATAGGTGGATATTAGCTTTAAAAAGTACAGAATAGCCAAGATACAGTCCACAGAACTCAAAAAGCTCAACAAGCTGAAGTGTCCAAGTGAGGATGCCTCAGTTTTACTTGGGAGAGAAAATAGTTTAAAATATTGAAGCCCCAGCATCTGGCAAGCTAAGGCAAGAGGATAATGGGATGGAACCTGGCTATCAAATGAAACCTTTTTTCTAATTAATTAATTAATTAATATGTTTTTAAAATACACAGTTTGTTTGCATTGCACAGCATTCTTTGGATTGTATACTATTTGAAAATAAAACCTTGAGTGTTTACAGGAAAATGGAGCCAAGGTTTGAGATCAAAATATTCACACCAAGAACAAATTTACTGTGGTTAATAAAAGCAGATTTGACAAACACTAGAAAGAGCACAAAACATTGGTTTTTTTAAATCGCAGAATTAATTTTACAGAGGGTGAGAAATAATGCCTTCAGGTTTTTTTTTTTTGTTTTGTTTTGTTTTGTTTTACTGAACTAATACTGCAGAAGGTAGCTTGTCTTGCTTTGTTTGGTAGCTTGTCTTGCTTTGTTTGGTAGCCCTTAATTCATTCTTAAAATTAGATTTAATTTAAGAAGGTAATATGGAGAATGACATGTTACAAAAATCCAACACAGTGATCAAACAATAAAGCTAATTTTTAATTTATCAACCAAAGGTAACCTTGATTATTTATTTTGTATTACGTGTTCTACTAGGGGATCAGTGGGTTTGAGCACTTGCTTCTCCTTCAGAGGATCTAAAGCACTCACATGGTAGCTCAGAAACTTCTGCAAATCAAGGGTATATGATGTATTGTTACTTCCGTGGGCACTGCATGTACATACTGCGCACGCGCGCGCGCGCGCGTGTGTGTGTGTGTGTGTGTGTGTGTGTGTGTGTGTGTGTGTGTAGAGGGAATACACATAAAGTAAATACTAAAAATAAACAAACTTCTATTAAACACAGAGTATACAAGATACACCACTGGGCATGGTAAATTCAAATATAAACCATATTAAATTTTTCTGATAGTAGGCTAAAACAAAACTATCAAGTCAGGAGCAAAACAATATCAAGTTCCTGAGAGTTTCATATAAAGTAAAATTAATATAGAGGTGTGTACAGATGAAAGGAAATTACAAATATTCCTGCTTTATTATATTTTATAACCTGTAAGTGATGATTATGATCACTTAAGTCAGGGATGATGGGATGAAGATGTCATGGAAGGCCTGGTACAAGAGGGAGAATTTGAAGAAAATGACTGTATATAATGTTATTGTTTGAAATTTATTCAATTTACACATCTCACAAGCAGCTCCAAGAATAAGCAAAGAGCTAGGAGTTTCTAAATAATACAATGGGAGTATGGACTCCAAAGAACTGTGGGTACTTTGTTATGGATTCTTGTTTCCTTTATAATTTAATGAGTCTCCCAAGCAAGGAACTTGGAGAACTCATTGATAACATCAGCCTAGTCTTAGGACAGGCCATTTATCGCCGTGATCACTAAGCAACTACCAAATGACCCATGGCAAAACTACTCAGTGATTTTAAGATGATTTAGTCTTATAAATGAACACTGCTATAATAAATTTCAGTGGCTTATTGTCTAATCTTTTAAATACCATTTGATGTTTACCTGTTGACTTGTTTAGCATATTACAGAATTGAGTAATTGATGGAATACAATGTGTATACCATTTTAATATTTTCAATATGATTTGATAAAGTCATTTTAACACACTGCACACACACACACACACACACACACACACACACACATACACACACACACACTCTCTCTCCAGATCAGGTGCTCTTGAGTTAGTTAATCTGCAACTTAATTTATTTGTCTTAAATTATACTATTGTACCTAAATAATCAATTCTGTCACCATTACCAGTTTCCAAGTCCTTTTCCCCAGCACTGATTAGGCACACATCAATTGGAGTGGATTTATTTCATTTTTCTGCAAGGCTTTTCTAGCCATGACTTTCAAAATGTGTATTAGAGTTTAAATTTCTATAAGCTAAGCATTTTTTTCTATTTTCATGTGCATGTGTTTATATGGTTGTGTGTGAAGGTGTGTGTGTGTGTGTGTGTGTGTGTACTTACATGTTTGAAGCATGTATGTGTACATATGTTTTTGTTTGGGTTCATTTGGATAGCCAGAGATGATGGAAACAAGGCCTTCTATGCTTCCATCTTATTTACAGAGGCAAAGTGTCTCAGTCAAACTGAGGGATCCTCTATATGGCTAGTCTGGCTTGTCCTGTACCTATGTACTAAGGCTAATATTATAGACTTAGCATCATTAATTCATACTCTGAGTATCTGAATTCAGGTCCTTGTGATTGCTTGACACAACTTAAGTCAGGACATTAGGCACTGAGCCATTTCAACAGACCATAGGCATTTGACATCTTATATAAATGGGTTCAAGTAGGCCACAGCATGGCAAACATGGCTCTGGAAAGTCTTGCTCTTGCTTCTCCATTCCCTCTGTGTTGCTAAAAAAAGAAAACTGTTAAATTGCATTCCTAAAGCTAACCACAAGATCTATTCCCTTACTTGGTCATTTCTTTCTCCCAAAGTTGACTCCAATGGTCAAGCTATCAAAGTATTGAAGTTGAGCAATCAAAAGCCCCCCTTTGTGAACCATAATTAACATGACCAATCAACACAAACCAACTCATCCTAGCTTTGTATCTCCCCCTTCCCATTACAAACTGTGTTCTGCCTATGGACCATTATCTATCTCCTCTCTATCCAGAGGCAGTCCTTTGTTCTTCCAGGATAAATATCCTTTCCTCCTATTCTTCTGTTGTTTTTCCCTTTTTTCCAGTATTCTATCTCCTATCTTTGTCTCTTACTTTCTGTCCTCTTATTCCTTTGTCTCTCTGGGGCAAATAAATCTCCTTTGTTCTGAGAACTTGGTCTTGAGGTGTCTTGTGAAGACTGTGGTCCTTTCATATGTTTTTGTACTCCTCTGCAAAACCTAGCCTAGATTTTTACACAAAAGTAACATCACAGATATAGATAAACGCTCAAAACAAGATTAGATAAATAGATTGAACAACATCATAGATAAGAAAAAGCAATTATGCAAGTGTGGATGGTATTCATGCACTTATGAACTTATTTGCTAGCATAAATTAAAACTAAGACAATAATGTAGATCATGCAAAATTTAGCATTATACTGTAGATAATATTTACAACGACAAAATAATCATGTTAAACAAGATGAATCTAAGACAATCATTATATGGAAATCAGTGTATTTCAGAGAAAACCACCTGAGGGATATGTACCTGACAACACTAGGGGTACAACAGTAACAAGACATTATTATGCTTTAGTAGTAAAGGGTCATTCTATTAGCAGATTATTTGACAGTTTCAAGGAGAAATGGCTCGAGTCATTATTATTAACTATTACAAACTGATAACTAAGTCACACAAACATAGAGACTTAGAGTAAGTTATGTTGAAAATATATGTTCTAATTGAGGCTAAAATGAATGTGATCCAAAAGGAGGTTGCCCTACATTGGCACTTAGCCCAGCAACAAATTAAGAAGGTTTTGAGTGTGAGTATGTTATACTCTTTGTACTATCAATAATAAATCAGGAAGTCCTTTATTATCAAGAACTGAAAAGAAATAAAAGAATATAAAAGACTAAGCTGTGATAGGCTTATGTACAGAACAAATGGATAGAATCTTGGCTAACTTCTCTTTGACCCTTATAAGGAATGGCCATCTACCTCACAGAATCTCATAAGAATATAATGGGAGGGTATCTACTGTTGGAATGGCTATCTACCTCACAGAATCTTATAGGAATATAATGGGAGGGTAAATACATAAAATAATCATAAAAGGGGTCTCCTGGCTGTCTGGATCAAATTTTTTTTTAATGAAACCTGAGGTGATCCTCCACAGAAAACAAATAGCAAAACAGATAAGAAAGTGTGTCCTTAGAAGACACCTGAAGCATCCCTTGAACTGCTCTGCAGAAGGAAAGGTGTTATCAACAAAAGTCATGATGACAACTAAAAGACCAAACTCTAAAACAGACAGAGAGCAAGTCCCAGAGTACTTAACATATGCAAGAAGAAATGAAATTATGGGATGCACAGTGATGTTTGCTCATCATCAGTACATTCTGTGGCTTGGAACCAGATTAAAATCTTGGGTTACAAACTTTACTGGATATCTTCAATTACTGTCAAATGTTTCACTTTTATCCCTAGGTTTCACCTCACTGGTGTATATAAATTATTCAATAAACATATCAATCAATCAATCACCAATTATATATTATATATTTCCATTGTTTATGAGCTAAAAATTTAATCACCCCATTTCAGGACAATGGGTCTATTTTCTACAACCACTAGATACAACAGCTGGAAATAGCTTATATGTACCATTAGTTTCATCTGGAAAAAAAATTGAATATACAGCTGACATAAAGACAAGTGTCTGGGTCTAAGAGATTGTTTAGTGGTGTGTAGTGGTGTGATGTGTGTGATAACAGCCAAATGTTTGTGTTTAAGTGAGCCACTGGGGAAGCTGCAGAGCAGACCTTCCCTCCTAATTGAGAAGTGGAGGTCCTTTTAGGCATTACCCCTGTTTACCTTGGAAGAAATGGAGATAGGGAACAAAGGAAATGTGTCATAGGAAAGCGGTGTTTTCTAACTCCCAGAAAGCAAAGAAAGTGTTGCCATGGAACTTTCATTGTTTTTCTCGTCACCATTTTTCTATGTTAGTAGGTGATCAATTTTTCATGGATTCTGTACACACTTTGCCATAGATTTTCCAATAGCTTATCATTTTTTGTGTTTGTTTTGCTTAACTTGGTGAAGTAGCTGTCCCTTTTATTACCACTATACTCAAAAAGCAACTTTAAAGTTTATTTTTTACTAGAGTAAACTATTTCTTTGGCATTGGAGAAAATCTGATGTCTCAGTGAGCTTCAGATGTCAAATGAGCACAGCCCAGAGATATCTGAGGAAATCTCCATTGAGAGGTTGCCTTGATCAGATTGGCCATGGACATGCTTGTGGTATATATTCTGATTGCTGATTGATATGTGAGGGCCAAGTCCTCTCTAGGCTTTGTCATCCCAAGCCATGGAGTCCAGGGCTTAAATAAGAAAGCTAGCTGAGAAGAAGGAAGAAAGTGAGATGCCAGTGATCAATATTCCTCCCTGGTCTTTTGCTTCAGCTCCTGCTTGAGCTTCTGTCCTGAATTCCCTTAGTGATGGACTGTGACATTTAAACCCTAGGGCAAGTTATAGCTGATGATACAACACATCCAAAAGCCATGGAGTAGGACAAAATTGAGTAGCCCATTTAATATATTTTATTTACCTTCAACGAATATGAAAAACGAAAGCTAAAAGGTATTTATTTCTTTATGTAGTGTTGTGTCATTTCAACATTCACTTCATATATCTGTTCTGTTTTCTTACATATTCCTACTGGCTTTGATTGGGTTATCTGTATGGTCGTACTCAAGTGATTGCTAGATTTTTAGTGATGTTATGTTCATTTTTTACAGTCACTGTCACATGGGGAGATTTCACATCACATCCCACCATCTTCTTAATGGCATTCTTTGATTCAGGATGTCTTAATTTATGTTACCATGATGAGCAAAGTGACCCAAAAATGTATTGACTATCTATCTACCTTGTGTCCATCAAAATAGGTTAAATAGATGAAAAATCTAGTTTTCATATACATTAAATTACACACTGTGACAGTCCTCCTGTCTAATTTTCAGAACCTGCAAATATTACCAACCATTGCTCCCTTAAGCACACTATGTTATGTGGCACAGCTAATCTCAGATAGGGGGTTTATCTAAATGAGTCAGATTAATAAATTATGTGTGAACATAGACTCAGAGAGGTAGTCGAGGAAAGGGTATCTTCCTTTGTAACCCTAGCACTCAGAAGGATAAATCAAGGGGATTATGAGTCTAGCCTACATAAAGAGACAATGAATTAAAACATAAAACAAATTAACGAAGCCCATATGCACTGCCATAGGGCTCTCCTTTGGTTAGTGCAGAGAAGCAAAGCATCTAAATCATAAATGCTTTGGCCACCAATGAAGAATGAAGAGGACTGCATCCAAAAACCTTCAGGGCAACTTAAGACACTGACAGACATTCCACTGACAGCCAACAAGGAAATAAGGGCCTCATTCCTATACCCAGAAAAACTAAAGTCTACTCATAAGTCAGATAAACTCAGTAGTGGGTTCTTTCCCAAACCATCTTCATTGCAGCCTAACCAACTCCTGGACTTAACTAACAGTAGGACTATAAGATGTGGTCATTGCTTCAAGATGTCGTGTCTGCAATGAATTTTCAGTGAATTAAGGTGAGTATGTTAACACATTTACAAGTATTTTTTATTATATTTTAGGTTGAGTAATAACCAAATTTAGCTATGACTAAGAGTAGACAGGTATCAATACCTTCAAAGTTTAGTTCCTGAAAAAAATCTGGGGACAATTATTTAAAATTCAGTTTCTAATCACTTCTAACCCATAAAGAAAAACCAGAATACCATGTCTTTGATTTATTTTATATCAGATAGGATCAGAATTGCCTGTCTGTGCTTGTGTTTGCTGTGTGTATTTAATATATATGCATGTTATCACCCACACATGTACACCTGTACAAGTACATATGAAGGCCAGAGTAGGGTGTTGGGGCGTGAGGGCTTATTCAATTGTATTTCACCTTTTTAGGCCGATACTCACTGAATGGGAGGGTGGCTGTTTCTGCCAGCCTGGGTGGCCAGTGCGTCCCAGGGATCTGCCTGTCCTCACACCCCAATGCTGAGGTGACTATCTGATGCAGCCTTGCTTGAAGTCCTAAGTTGTGTCCTTATATTTGCATAGCAAGCAAGCTCTGTTGCTTACCTTGCCAACTCTTCAGCCTTAGAAGTATTTCTTATGCAAGAGTTTACTAGCCAAATGAGAGAAATTAATATCATTTATACTTATCAATTGGCTCATTGCAGATTGTGGATAGCCGCTGAATTAAATAGGTAAGACAACCCAGAAAACTACGTTCATAAAGATTCAACCTGAACATAGTCTAATCCCACATACTTACATCTAGGGACTTCACCGATGAAAGGCCCAACACCATTGTTCTCTTTATTTATCAAAACTAATAAGGAAAAGTATATCTAGCCACAGCAGACTTATTTTGTAAAAGACACATGAAAGGATATTTTTCCAAAACTGTGATGTACGTGTGAGAAGAAGAGTAGTCTGTCATATCCGTGCAGGCATCATCCTTAACTCTATGAGGGAAGGTCAAGTGTGTACACCCTTCCCCCGGTGATGAAGCAGAGCTCTGTACTGTCACAGGTTCCCTGTGATTTTGATCACACAGTTAGAGGACTATCACCATGATTAGAATTATCTAATCTTCAAACTGTCTTCTGAGACTCTAGAGTTCCCTTTTGGCTTCTGACAACAAATTCCCTACCTCTCTATGTGCACTCTGGCTCTCTGCAAATCATTTCACAGAATAGATTGTTGAGTAAACCAATAGATTATCTTTTGACTGAAATTCTACCTCAGAAAAATATTACTTATACCATGTGCCTGTAATTTAACCCTTTTATCTTTAATTGTAGAAAAAATACCCAGTGCTTTTCTTGGTATTTTCTGCCATGAGAAAGCAGGTGGAAGACATGCTGTATTTTGAGAGTGGAAAATGAGAGAGAGAGAGAGAGAGAGAGAGAGAGAGAGAGAGAGAGAGAGAGAGAGATATCCTGGGGTCATGGTGTATCTACTAAGTTACCAGGCTTTTAGAGCAGATGGTGGGTGATGGTTTAGAGTACACAGATTTTTCTTAAGTTCTTCAGGTCAGCATGAGAAATTCTTCTCTCTAAGTCTATTTGTCAGGAATACTCATTAAAGAAAATAGGGTTCTCTTCTCCACTGTTCTCAGCAGCTGGGGCCACCAGCCCTTATTGGACTTTTTCATCAAGTAAATCCTGAAACAAGTACTGTGGAAAGTATTCGTGTACTCTTCTTTATTCCATACTGGTTACTGGTTGTAGTTTAAAACATCAATTCCTCTTCTATACTTTAAAAATGTTATATTCTAGGCTTCATTTCCTATTGACTTATAATGTAGTCCAGAAAATGAAAAACATGGGCAAAGATGCTGAGAGAACAAAGAGGAAATGCATGAGCATTCCCTCACCTTAAGCCTGAGAGCAAAGTCAGGTCATATATGAACCTTCTTGTGAAATCAGCTCTCAAGCTTTATCACACACATACACACCACACACACATGTACACATACACATACACACACATACACACCACACACACATGTACACATACACATACACACACATACACACACACACACACACACCACACACACACACACACACACACACACACACACACACACACACACACCACATGAAAGCATACACACAGGCAGTCAGTGTGGAGCTTGAAAAATGCTCAACAGGAGAAGGTCTTGCTGTGGCACAAGGGCTTACCATGTAAAGTCCTAAGAGTCCTACAAAGGCAGCCACACAGCATGCTTCTGTAATCCCAGTGTCTCTAAAAAGAGATAAGTGCTAGATAAAGGAGAATCCCTGGAAGCTTGTTGGTCAGCTGACCTGTGTACACAGAAACCAAAGTTCTGTCTGAAACACGTGGAGGGTAGCATGGACACCCAGTGTCCTCTGACTTCCACAAATGTACTATGTGTACATTCAGCCCTCACCCATTCCTCCCATATGCACACAGCTCACATATGAACATGCTTTCTGCGTGATGACTGATAATAGCTACCCAGAATTTTAAAACATTTTACCAGGATTGTAAGATTTGGTTCTATTTAAGTTATTTCCTGCCACAATGTACATTTCTAACATAAACAACGGCATGCATACACCAATCCGTTTGCAGTAGTAAATATGCCAAGAAAATAAAGCAACCCCCCCCCCAAAAAAAAAAAATCTCAAAGTTTATTTCGGATAAAATCCATTTGGGCAACTGTTGCTACATAACAGTAGTTCAAACTGTGCTATAATTGACTCCAGGCCTTAGAAAACACTATCTTTGCTATAATAATGAATGCTATCACTCAGGTAAAGCAAAGGTCTAAATACAGTCCTAGCCTGACTCCAGTTTTAACCTTAAAAGTGGACCCTAGTTAATTGTATGCTTGAAATTCTCCTTTCCCCATCTCTTTCTGTCTCCCTTCTCTTTCTTGTTTGTGTGCATGCATGCAGAAGTGTGTGTGTGTGTGTGTGTGTGTGTGTGTGTGTGTGTGTGTGTGTGTGTACAGGCATGCGTGTGCAAATGCTTCTGAGTATGTGTGTTCATATGAGTCTGCATATGGGGAATCTTCTCTGATAAGTCTCCAATTTGAAACAGTTGATCCTAGAATTGATGTAAGTAGTCTGGCTTGGCCAGGGTTAGTGGGAGGGTTTATCCCATCCTCCTGCTGGAATTTCAGGCAGCTACCAGGCCTGTATGGATTTACACAAGTTTCAGTGATCTGAACTCTGCACTTCAACCTTGCAAGGCTAGTGCTTTCTTCACTAGCATTACTGAACTTATTCTGAGGAAGATAACCCTGGGTTAGAGTAGAGTAAAAGATTCAATGCTTATTTTACAGCTAGAGCAAAATAACTTACAAATAAAGCACTCAATGGGCAGGAGAAAGATAAGCAAAAAGCATAGAGAAGCCATGGAGATGTAGACAGTAGAGAGAGACATGGAGTCCTCATAGTTGGTAGAGAAAGCCATGGAGACAGAGGCACTTCCACTCTCACCCCCAGAGTTTCTTTTGTGGCCTGTATTTACACCCAGCATACTCTAGGCCACTAACTTTTCCAAAACAATTTCTGAAAACATGAACTACAAAGAGCAGAACCCAGGAGCACAGAGTTATTATTAGAATAAAAAGATACTTAGGGTCTGTATAACATAATCAACCACCAAATGAAGACACTATTGCATATGCCAGCAAGATTTTGATGACAGGACCCTGATATAGCTGTCTCTTGTGAGGCTATTCCTGTGCCTGGCAAATACAGAAGCGGATGCTCACAGTCATCTATTGGATGGAACACAGGGCCCCCAATTGAGGAGCTAGAGAAAGTACCCAAGGAGCTGAAGGAGTATGTAACCCTATAGGAAGAACAGCAATATAAACTAACCAGTACCCCCTGAGCTCATTGTCTCTAGCTGCATATGTAGCAGAAGATGGCCTAGTCTGCCATCATTGGGAGGAGAAGTCCTTGGTCTTGCAAAGATTATATGCCCCAATACAGGAGAATGCCAGGGCCAGGAAGCAGTAGTGGGTGGGTTGGGGAGCAGGGAGGGGAGAAGGGAAAGGTGGCTTTGGGGATAGCATTTGAATTGTAAATGAAGAAAATATCTAATAAAAATTGTTAAAAAAAAGAAGAGTGGACAAGTCAAAAAAAAAAGAATTTAGTCTTTGAGGGAAGGATTTGTAAGGGAAGAACTGGGAAGAGAGGAGGGAGGGGCTGTGATTGGCATATAAATTGAATAAAAAAATTGAAGTTAAAAAAAGATACTTAAATGCTTGGTTACAAGGACTGTGCTGATGTTGTCATGGATGAGTAGCTTAACTCTGAAGAGTAGGACTAGCCACTGGCTTCTTAGATGGCATGAACTAGAAGACTCTATAAATGTATGCAATGTATAAACAGGAGAGACATCAGTTCAGTGACATAATTGCATCCTGGCTTTATGGGATTTATGCGTTTTAGATATTTTCCCCATTGCATTGTAACAACAGAAGTGGGTCTCCTTTCTCTTAACACCCATGCCACTACTTTTCCCATTGGGTTTGTGCTGTAGATTTTATGCAGTAGCGTTGGACATACCGCATTAATTAGCAAGCTGAAAGGTACTTTGGTTTTCACTTTGGCTAGCAGACTCCTGTGAGTCTCTAATTTACACATTTCAGTTCTGCAAACACTTGCCAAGCAATATGTTAAGAATGACTTTTAATTTGGCAGAGCCTCCGTTTCTATGTATTCTGCATATGTGTTCACTGCCACTTGTATTATTATACAGCTATGTCATCAGCATATTGTAGTAATATATTATTAATTACGATTACACACTATTATAAATACATTTATTTTCCATTTGATAACAGTAGAATGTCGTTATTGCTACAGGTTTAATTAAAGTTTCTATAGTGGTTAATCCTAGTCTCTTCAAAATTTAAGGTCTTTTGAATTGGCAGGTCATATTAAAACAATGGCAAAGGTTGAAATGATAACTCAGTGGGCTAAGCACTTGCCACACAAACCTGATAACCTGAGTTCAATATGCAAAATCCACTTTAAGGGAGAAGAATAGAAATAATTCCATAAAGTGGAACTCCCTTTATATGTGTCATAGCATGCAGGCATCCACAACACACACACACACACACACACACACACACACACACACACACATCTTTGTACATCTCTTTGCTTTTGGAGGAATTTTCATGACTCAATTTTCATGACTGTGAGTTCTAAAATTTGCATTCCATTGATAACATTTATTATTTTTATTAGCTGAATTTTGAAAGAAAGCCAAGCAGCTCCTCAAAACATAAGAATCAAAAGACTAGAGGAGACGAGGGGCTAACATCCCAATGGACATGTGTGCACAAGGCCAGCCTTATGCATCCAGCTGCCACTTGCTCCAGACAATGAAAAACTGGTGGTGGTACAGTGTGGTGGAGTCTTGTATTTCTAGTATAGGTGCTTATAACAGTAGAAGCATTTGAGATATGTTCTAGTATCAGTAATATAATTGAAAAGCACAGACCATCTGATGAGAAAAGTGGTTCTCACAAAAATTGTATTTTTGTATTATGTGTATTTTATATTTTAACTTTATCACAAGAGAACTATTGAATTTTAGAAAGGTTAGTTTAATGAAATATTGAACTTTTATCTTCTCACAAGGAAACTATTGAGTTTTAGAAAGGTTAGAATTGGCACAGGGAACTTAATGAGTTAGTAACATCATCCCAGAATATTTTATCTGTTAAACAAGTACTCGTTAATATACAAAACACAAAATAAAGCTATTTGCCATTATCTAGTTTTCTGTCAAAATTTAAATGACATGGCTTTTGGCTGTGAATAGTAGTGCTTCCAGATCTAAATAGTTAATATAACAAAGTTACAAGTAGTCTCTCATTAGCCTCACCACTGACATTTTCCTTGAAATGTTAAAAATAATATGCAAGCACTAGGGAGAATGCTGAATTCTGGGGAGCACTTGCTACTCTTTCAGAGGACCAGAGTCTGAGTTCAGCACTCAAACTGGAAGAGGGCCTAACTAACCACTTGTAACACTAGCTCCAGGCCCCCTACTGGCCTCTTGGGGCACTTGTAAGTATGTGTACATGCATGTAAACAGAGACACATAAATAAATAATAAATCTTTTAAAAGAAGAGATCTTCCTTTTCTCTGCTATCTTCTTGCCTTTCTCCTGTCCCTTTCACCATCTTCCCCATCTTCCATCTCTTCATTACCAACACTGACACACAGAAATTTATATAAGGCAAATGTTATAAAAAACAATGGGTACTAGGACAGTCATGGCTGGTGGTCAAGAAAATGCAAGGTTGAAATAAGAGGTTAAAATTCTAAGCTCAAGTGAAACTTTGAGAGATCTTGGAACCAATGCTGTGAATATCTGTAAGGGAAAAAAAAAGAAAGAACCAACTCCCATACTGGGGCCTTTCTCTGTTCTATCTACAATGTGAAGAGCAGCGGGCAAAGGCAGGAAATGAAGGACAAGCCCCCATACCCTCTGTGTTACCAGTGTTCAGAGAGGCACACCTATCGTTCATGAGAAAAGAGAATCCCTGGATGCCTTGTTAAAAAAGAGTGTATAAATAAACAAAATTCACATTAAAATGCATAATTTTTTCCCTTAAATTTCCCCCATGCTTAACACAGTTTCTAGAGAGAAGGCACATACACACCACATTCTCTAATTAAAGTCATGCCTTCTGGGATGTACTAATATTTTTAAGTAGTTTAGAAGCACTTTGAAAGCATTATAAGTGAGTTTTATTTTTCCCCTCCTTAATATTTTTTTTCTAATTAGAGTAACTATTATTAGATACTTCTCTGAGTTATTGGTTGTTCTGAGTAAAATTAATTTATTCTCCTTTGGGCTTGCTCTACAGATCATTGTACAGTCATATTATAATGTGGGTTATAGTTCTTAATCTATATTATCTATGGGATTTCTAATACTATAGTTATTTTTTATTCAAAGGAATGAAACAAAATGAGTCTATCACAAAGTTAAGATCCTTTAAAGAGCTTTCTGTTGCATAAAATTTTTAATGTGATTGAAATTTATTGTGAGCTGTGGCAGGGGCTCACTCAGTGCAATGCTTAATTTATATGCACAAGGTTCTGAATTTGATTTCCTGAACCCAAGTTTTAAAATAACCTTCCAAGTACCATGGTGCATATTTGTACTCCCAGACTGGAAAGCCAACAAAAGCAAATCCCTAGGACTTGACAGCTTTCATGGCTATTCAAGGTCTGTGAGAGATGATGTCTCAAATCTATCAGTGAGATTGAAACAACTTGTCTTTTCAAAAACAGCATCTTTGGCTTTTATGAATGAAAAATTTTAAGTAATTCCTTCCAATAAGCTTTTTCCTCCCTGCAAAAACAAAATATCTAGAAACCATGATGGAGCTATCTAAAGTTTGTAAGAATACTCCACTAGTCTTTTCTAAGTTGCTAGGAATCCAAGGGCATTTATATGGAAGAACACATTTGGAGAAACTTTTCTATTGATCCATATCCATCAAACTTTTAGTTAAGGGGGAAGGATAGCTTGTGCAACCATAGATGCACACATTAATGAATATTATTCACAAAAGCAACAAGAGAAAAAAATGCAAAGCATTTTCTGTCTAAGAAAGAAGATCTAGTGACTACTGTCAACCATTATGCAGAGTGCATGCACGTTTCCATGTCATCATTTCCTCCTTTAATCTCTAGGGCTCACCCATGAAGCAAATAACTGTTGTCTGTGTATTTTGAATCAGAAAAGTCATGTGTTGAAGCATTCTCAGGTGCTGGCCCCATACTCTGCTTTTTATCAGCACTTCATGTCATGCTGGCCTTCAGAACAGAGTATTTCCCCTTTAGAGAACACGAGAAGCTATGTTGTATATAGAATCCCTGGATAGATGTTCAGAAAAGCATAGCGTCAGGACCTAGCTTTGTCAGTCACAAGCTGTGTGGTTGGTCACAATGACTCTGAGCCTTAAAGTCATTACAAAAAACAGAGGTGATTGTAATTCTTACATATCAGGATGCTTGCTATGAAGACTTAATGCTTACTGAGCCTTGGGCATTGCCTGTATCAAGAAAAGGGGTATTATTATCTCTGGGGAAACAGAAAGCTATTCATGAATCACTGGAAACAAGAACAAGGGGTGGATATAGTAAATGCTTATTGAATGAATAACAAGAGGATGAAGGAATCACTAGATGGATGGATGGGTGGATCGATGAATTCATTGATTCATGAAGAAACAGTGCAAGGCCAAGATCACATTATAATAAACCTCGAATTTGTCTTGTTTTCCTCTTCTAGGAGGAAAATATTTTTCTGTGAAATACTTCAGGTGCCAGTGCCCTGCTTCCTCATGACACAGGACATACGGGCTCATGAATACCCAAGGCAAGAACAATAAAAACAATTATTTCCTCAGCACAGTCTCCATGGGGCACTCAGATGCCTTCTGTACATCACAAGTGGTAGTTGCAAAGTGAACTGGAATAATCATGTTTATTAGTTACACCCCCTACCCATCTAACCACCAGCTTTCTCACAGAACCAGATCGTCATGTAATTACATGTGCCAGGAAGTGTTTGGCAACTCTTCAGTGACATAATATATATTACAAGGTTAATTTTTGTAGCAGGACAAACTTAATTAAAGGAAGTAGTCCCTCTCCCACAGACTATCTCAGGGTGGTCATCATAAAAACACATAGACTTTAATCTTTATAAACATGGCTCTATTCATTTTATTTTATTTTTGAGATATAATTACATAACTTATCACTTCTCTTTCATTCCTCCAAATTCTTCCATACACCCCTACTTGCTATCTTTCAACTTCATGGCCTCTTTTTTCATGAATTGTTACTATTATGCACACACACACACACACACACACACACACACACACACACACACGCACACACACACACACGCACACATTATATAGACCTCAGTCTTCTTTTTTTTTCTTCCATTTTTTTATTAGATATTTTCTTAATTTACATTTCAAATGCTATTCCGAAAGTCCCCTCCCCCCTTCCCCCTCCCTGCTTCCCTGTCCACCCACTCCCACTTCTTGGCCCTGGCGTTCCCCTGTATTGGGGCATATAAAGATTGCAGTACCAAGGGGCCTCTCTTCCCAATGATGACCGACTAGGCCATCTTCTGCTACATATGGAGATAGAGACACGAGTTCTGGGGGTTCTGGTTAGTTCATATTGTTGATCCTCTTCTAGGGTTGGAGACCCCTTCAGCTCCTGGGGTTCTATCTCTAGCTTCTCCATTGTGGGCCCTGTGTTCCCTCTTATAGATGATTATGAGCATCCACTTCTGTACGAGACAGCTATATCAGGGTCCCTTAAGTCTTCTAATGCATGGATCTAAGACTGGACTCATCTGAACCTTTCCTGTAACATACTAGGCGTTTATCATTAAAAAAAATATGTGAGAGACAATCACTGATGAGTGCACTCTCTTCTACATGCATACCTGTTAAACTCCGTCTAGACGGATCTTATTTTGCCCCACACTTCCTAAGAAATCAAGTTGTCCTCTGCTTTCATTAAGTCCTCCAATTGTGTGACTATGAAATGTCCTTGACAGGCCTCCGTTGGGAAGCCCTTGGTCTTCAGTTGGTGTTACTCTTTGCTAAGGCTATGGGACCTTGGGGTGGTAGAGGCTAACTCTCAGCATGAGTTGCTGGTCGCATGCAGGTCAGCTCCACATCTTATTTAGTTTTGTTGCTTGACTCTGGCAGTAATGAACCCAGATCCTCAGATACTTTTGCTAAAAATACAAGTTGCTCCTACCGCTGTTCCCTCCAAGGTGGATTGTTCCTCTGAAACTGTGATCCAAGGAATCCTGTTTCCTATCAGTTGTTTTCAGATAGTTTATGAAAGTAGTGACAGAATTAACACAGGTACAGAGGCTCCTATATTAACAGAGTTGTTGAATTTCTCCAACAACCAAAACTGTCATTCATCAAATAATCATTTATTTTGAAGTAGTTTTTATAATTGTATAATTATTAGATTATGACATATGTTCAGTTACATTATCTTAAGTCAATTATCATGGTAATAAACACAACATGGTTTTTTTTTAGTTTCTCATTGACTAATTTATACAAATATATTTAGCCCCAATTATTTTATTTCTATACTTTAAAAACTTTTTGTTGTAATATAATTATAACATGTCTCCCTTCCTTTTCCATACCATAAACCCCTCCTTGCTTTTTTCATATTCATAGCCTGTGTTATTAATATTAATAAATATTAACATATTTATTAATATTGCATGTGTGTATGTTTGCATATATATATGTGTATATATATATATATATATATATATATATATATATATATATATATATACACACACACACACATATCCCAAGACATAGCATGTTCAATCCCTATAATGTTACTTGTATGTGTTTCTTCTGGACAAAGCATTTGGCACTGGACAAACAAAAGGGTGCTGCCCTGAGGAAGAACACCTCTTACACTTTTAAGCACACTATAGTTCTGTATGTGTGAGAGGAGAGAGAGAGAGAGAGAGAGAGAGAGAGAGAGAGAAAGAATCACTTCTCCCATGCAGTTGGCATGCCCATTGGTTTCATCTTTGTTCAGCTCATATCTGTGCAGTCTTGTTTGTGAGACTTTATGGGTGTAAGTTCTCACATTACTAGAAGAGACTATATCATAACAAAATTCCTGATCGTCTGGCTACCTATAATCCTTGCCAATATTTTAACAGAATGTATATGTATATTTTTTCCTTTGTGTGGAATAGATTTTGTCAAATGTTGAGAACAAAAGCCAAGTATAAACCTTCCTATTTAAAATAATTACATTTTAAATGTTATTACAGTCTAGTCATTAAATCCAAATATTGTTTGAGCATTCCAAAGGATTGTAAAGAAAATAAAAAAATCTTTCAAGTTTTCACATACTCTATTTTCTTCACAATATACAAATATTAAAGAAAACAGCAAAAATATAGCAATTGAACAAATTTGAAGATGTTTTGAAATTTAACACAACCATGTAACCTCAAATAAGCTATACTAAAAGAAAATTAGTTATGGCAAAAAATATAGTATTCATTATTTTGTCTTAATAGTCAAAATTATGATCTCTAAAATTAAATGTCCTGCTACTTCTACTTCAAGTTGACTTTCTTCTTGTCTGTCAGTGGCACCTGGACAGTTGAGAAATTACAGTTCTATTTTTTAATATGCACCAGTCACAGCCAAGTCTAACTTTTGGTCTTCCATTCTCATGTCATCTCTCACAGAACACTATGATTTTTCTCTCTGTTTAACATGACCTCCAAATCGAGTGTTTAATGTAAACCACAACTCAGCATTAATATCTCACATTTATTGCTACCTGTTTTATCACCTATATCTTGTTAGTGGCCAATAACACATTTCTTGGTTAAATAGATGAATACATTTTAATGAATGTAAAAAAAAAAAAAAAACAACACATGGTTTCTATATGTGTCACTTCTTCCCTCCCTGCGTATTCAGAGATAGGTTTGCAGTCCTGATCACTGTTGCCAACTATATCGCCCACTACTGGTCCATCCTACCCAATATCGCAGGATGTAAATTAATTTTCTTATTCTTTTACAGATGTTCACAGGCCTCTATTCACAATTACACATTATCTACATGTTTCTACACACATCTACATGTATGTACAGTATTATCTACATGCTGCTACTTCCCTAGCTATTATTTACAGCATTTGCCACACAGCTTCTTACAGACAATTCAAAAATTGCATTGAAGATGCTTGCCTCAAGTCAAAATCAGACTTACTTTTTCCCCCAATTTTTATTAGATATTTTCTTCATTTACATTTCAAATGTTATCCCGAAAGTCCCCTAAACCCTCCCTCATCCCCCGCCCTGCTCCCCTACCCACCCATTCCCACAACTTGGCCCTGTCAGACTTACAAGACACATTTGTGATTACCACTGAATATTCCTTCAAAGTGGCCTTCCAACTGATGCTGTTCATAAGACTGAACATAATTTGCTTTTTAGAAGCAAATGTAAACAGTATTCACACCTCAGCACTGCCTTTTCTTCTAGGAACTGTACTCTCTTCTCCAATATCCCATGAACTAACTATCAACTACAATGAACAGTTTTACAAGTTAGCCTAGGTTTACATTAACCAGGCACCACCCAAACCTGACTCCCATATCTAGAGAATTAAGGATTTCAGAGGTATTGGAAGACCCTGATGGTCTCACAGTTTTCACTCATCAGTTGAACCTTTCTCAATGAGCAAAGCTTTTAACACTAGGTCAAGAATAGGATATTGAGCTGGGCATGGTGGCACATGCCTTTAATCCCAGCACTCAGGAGGCAGAGGCAGGCAGATTTCTGAGTTTGAAGCCAGCCTGGTCTACACAGTGAGTTCCAGGACAGCCAGGGCTATACAGAGAAACCTTGTCTTGAAAAAAAAATTAGGGTATTGATGTTCTGAAATATACTGCAGCGCTGCCTTTGAGGGATAACTGTGCACCAATGATGAGCTACTCCTTACCAAGGAGCAGAAAGAGCAGATGAAACTTGCCTTGGAGAGAGAGAAAATCACCTGGGATTTCAGGAAAGTTGGCACTGTGTATTTAAAAGACACAGCCTGGAGAGGAGAAGATTAAAAAAAAAAATCTAAGCAGAGCACTTTTTTTTTTTTTAACTTGTTGGAAATACTTATTAAACTCTGCATCAGGTAGTGTATGGGCTAACTCCAACTTAAATATTTAAAGTATAATTTATTTATCTATTTATGTGGTGTATTGTCATTTAGTAGTATCCCCTTTCTTGAGCGTTCTTCTTTTATTCAGTCCTGTTTGGTTATGTATAACTCCCAAGATTTAATAATTTTAAAGTTGTTGGTTTCTGTCACATTTTCTCTGTCTATGGAAACCAGCAAGTTATTCTACTTTGTTTTGTGGGACTAGCAAAAGAAAATAGATTTTCTTCTTTCGGTTTGTGGGTTTTAAGTGTTCTAACTCTTAAAAATAGCTGTATTATCACAAACAGACTTTGAAACGATCTGTAAAAATGTTCGAGAGGAGTTCCTGACTCTCTGCTTTGTCTCCATTTTCTTAGGAGATCCAGATTCTGCATAGTTATGACTGGAGCACTGTTCAATGAAACACAGCTCTCACCATTCTGTGTGTGCTTCCTTACAAATGGAAATGATAATTTTATGTAACACTCTAATACATTTGTAAGATTCAAGTCCTACGGCTTATCTTAGCATTAATCAGTCTCAGAGAAGTGAAGCCTGTGTGTGATGTGAAGTCTATTTTCAAAGCAACACTCAAGTCTCTTCCATTCTGAGAAATTAAATCAGCACACACTTCAAATGGTAATTAAGAATTTCTATGATAATCACTATATTTAGCACAGACTGTCATGTGAATTGTAGCGTGTAGTACATTAGTAACCGAGTGTTGTGTACGTGGGAAATAAGACCCAGTTTCTGAACACATGTTATAAATATATCTGATCTAAACAATTGAAAACCGTCGTGTGTGATTAAATTTCACCATGAGTATTTTAAATGAAATAAATATTCACACACCATTAAGACACTCTAAAAAAAATATCACAATTAGAATTTACACTGGCAATAAAAATTGATTCTTTAAAGCATGTGTGCATTAAAATGTCCTTTGAAATGATTAAGTTTTTGAAAGATTAGACATCTCCACAATGAACATTGATATCAAACATTGCAAACTCATATCTTTCAACATAACACAAAAGATAAACTATTACAACAAGAATTTTGTAAAGATAAAACAAGGGGAGCTTTAACACTCCCCCCCCCCAACAAAGTCCATTTGCAGCAGAATGCACTGTGTGTGTTACACCAGCATGAGGAAGAAAGTAGCAGCAGAAAGCACAATAGCTAAACAATGTACTCATCCTTAAAGAATATCTTTCATCACATTGTAATTACCTTAAGAACTATACCACTTGTAGGTTTCCAAGAGCATATTTAGAAAGATGTATACATAACGGACAAGAGAAAACTAAGTCGCCAAATCAAATTTTGTCACTTTTAGTGATGATCAAACACAACTTGCTTAGACAACCAGCTTTTCCTTTTTAATAAAAAATAAGAATTTCCCTCTCCCTCTGGAGTTTTAAATCTCAAAGCATTCGACTTGGGATAATGCATGAACTGCCAATGAGCAGACAATGCATTTTCTTGCTTATTTAATTTCACTACGCTCCCAGAATTTACACTAGGATACAGAGTATCCACCTTTTGTCCCTCAAGTTTCTGATCCTGTGATCTCAGTATGTTCCCTAAACCAGGTGCTCTGCTGATGCTCCCATACAAGGTCCCCACTGCCATCCTGCTGCTGCTGCTGCTGCTGCATGGGACAGTCTTCAGCGAGGCTTACAGAAGCCTCACTTATCAGCATTTTACTAGGAAGGAGCTCACACTTACGGTGAATCCTGCTCTTCAACTTAAACACCAGTGTCTGTGACAGCCCAGTTCTATCATTGCTGATCCAGTATCCCTCAGGCGAGGTCCAACCTTTCCCGGGAAGTGCACCCAGGGATTAGTCTGACTTCCCCTAAATTCTCTCCTCTGCACAGTAAGAGCTAATCTTTCCTGTATGAAGCAGGAGATGGTGTTGCTATGACAACAGAGCACATTCTAGCAGTGGGACTACTGAGATGAGCCTTCAAAGACTCAGAAGCATGCACTCAGTTTTCCTCCAGGGTGATGGGTTCCTTCCTTTAGGATTTAATCCCCCCAGCAAGTTGACTGTGAGCCTGGCATGTTGATTATGCATTTTGCTACAGGAGCGATCAGTGCAGAAGATCATGGATGGATGATCCCATAGTTGTTTAATAAAAGTGCCATGCTCCACTATGTTAAATTTCCAGTTTTAACTGGTTCATAAAGCTCTCTTAAAACATTACCCTACTTCAGTTTATCACATTCTTCTTAACTCAAAACAACAAAAATGCACTAAGAACAGAGGTATTGAGAAGCACCATCTTTTGTGCTGGTGTTTTATTATCACCACTGTAGAAACTTTAAGGTTAGATACACATATACGTGTGTGAACACAGCACACACACACACACACACACACACACACACACACACACACCTTTTCTCTCTCCAGCGTCAATGTCTATAGCCTTCAGGTTTCAGAGTGGGGGAGGAGAGACTCTAACAAAAGCAAATCTCTGCAGCCACATTTTGCATACATATATTAGCCAGAGAACAATCACAACAAGCGCCAATCATCTAGGAAAAAAAAATCATTCCAGTGTTACATTACACAACAGCTGTGGAGATCAAATGCCAGGTCATGACACGGTCTCAATTTATGAGCTATTTTCACACTGAAATACTACATACGATTATAGATTGTAAATAATTGACTATGTATTGACAGTTCTAAATCTCTACTCTTTCTGTCAGAATACTCATTTTTTTCCCACAATGTGATTCAGACAGACATCCCTTTCATTGGAAGGAAAAACATGGGAAAACTTCTCCCTTCTTGGTAGCACAGGTTTGCCTTGAAACAACAACAGCAGCAGGTAGGATTATCTCCAGAGTGATACTGACACTTTCCGCATGTGCGTGTGTCTGCATACATGCTCCTGAGTGGCCTTGGAGCGGTTCGTACATGCTAGTGATTACGAATGTGAAAGTCAAGGTCAACATTCACTTATTACTAATTGCTCTCTGCTTTATCGTGTTTTCTTTTTTTGTGGGGGGTGAGGGCAGAGTCCCTCACCTGGCTAGCATGTTCCAGACCCTACCTCTCTTTGGCTCTCCAGCATTGGCATTAAGGGTGAAGTTGTGCCCAGCTTTTACTTGAGAGCTGAACAACTGACCTCAGGTTCCTGTCCCTGCAGGACTGAACCACCTCCCCAGTGCCACCGTCTGTCAGCTGACACATTTGACACATTACTTTCCTATTATTTTACCATTTCTTAATTCTTAATGTCAGGGGAAGTTGCTTTGAATGACCATCAGTGTTATCCCCACCAGCTTCCACCCACCAGCCTCCTTTTTGGCTGAACTGAGGATCTACAACACTTGAGTTTCTTGTGCAGTGCTGCTGGAGAACAGGGTGGCAAGGCCGCTGTTACTCAGAGGCGAAGGGATCCCAAGACAAGTTTGTCTACGTCCTATTTATCTCCTGGGGGAAAAAGAATCACTGCTCTTGGCTGATCGCCCTAATGGGTTTGGAAAGCTTTAGATATTAGCTTGATTTCAATATTGGGTTTGAGACAAGCAGTTTTACCTAGTAGCTCACATAAAGCCATAAAGCGAGAGTGGCATTTTAAAGTTCTTTTTAATTGGTACTCTTGATTTTTATCCCGTAAACAGTAGCACTCACATTTGTCTAAAGTGTGCTATAGGCAACTTCCACTTTAGGATTTATGGGAATTGTCTTGCTACCCCAGGATATTCTTTTCCAGGGATTGTCTGAAGACAATCTCATAATTAAAAAAGTTAACAGCACCCGTTTTTATTATGTGCGCTAGTATCTAATTAGTAAAAGGATTTTTATTAATTTCTTTTCTCATCTTTAGGGAAACTGGATAAATGCCAAAACATGTAAACAACATATGGCTTACTTTCAAAACCAGCCAACCAGAATCATTTATTTCAAAAGAATTTCTTAGCTTAAAAAAAAATGTGTTGAAATAATTTCCTGCTCCAATAGTAATGTTTACCATCTGCTATTCTTTTAAGAATAACTACCTGTAGGACCACTATATTCAGTATTTCGAGTTCCCTGTCCCCTCAAAACGATGGTATTATTTATAAAATTTGTATGTGAGTCATAATGCAGCACAACTCACTTTTGAGTTTTGAAAATGAGTAATAACAGAATTAGGGCATGTGCAACAGGCATTCTTATGCTACGTTTAAGATCGATCATTTTCTCCCAGGTATAATTTATAAGAACCTCTATCTACCAACATAGTAATCAGTGTGTCAAATAGATTACAATATCATGTTTATCTTAGAGGAAATGGAGACAAAGAGAAAAAGGAAATAGCATATTTATCAAAAATGAGTTATAAAGATCACTACAGTTTGAATTTCAGATTCCTCTCAAAGACCTATGGGTCAATGTCTTGGTTCACAAAGTGGAAATTTTGAGAGGTAACTGCAGCTTTAAAGGTGGAACCTCACTGCCCTTAGGTCATTGACAAGTAGCCAGAAAGGGTTTGCAAGGCTCAATGCATCTGCTTCTGAACCTGGTCAGATGGTTCTATGACCTTGAGGAGACAGAACCTACTGTGCAGTCTCTAGGTAAGTAGACTGTTGTACTGGCTAGTTTTGTGTCAACTTGAAACAGCTGGAGTTATCACAGAGAAAGAAGCTTCAGTTGGGGAAATGCCTCCATGAGATCCAACTGTAAGGCATTTTCTCAATTAGTGATTAAGGGAGAAAGAAAGGCCCCTTGTGGGTGGTACCAAATCTAGGCTGGTAGTCTTGGTTCTATAAGAGAGCAGGCTGAGCAAGCCAGGGGAAGCAAGCCAGTAAAGAACATCCCTCCATGGCCTCTGCATCAGCTCCTGCTTCCTGACCTGTTTGAGTTCCAGTCCTGACTTCCTTTGGTGATGAATAGCAATGTGGAAGAGTAAGCTGAATAAACCCTTTCCTCCCCAAGTGCTTCTGGGTCATGATGTTTGTGCAGGAATAGAAACCCTGACTAAGACAACTATGCCTTTTAAAGGTTTGTGGGGATCCCCTCATCTGCTTCTTTAACTGCTTTATCAGGAGGGGTGGCTATTTTGTTCCCACCTCTGCTTCCAGCATGATGTGCCATCTCTAAAACTGAGATGCCTCAGTTTCCTAAAAATCAAAGCTGGGGAAATAGTAGACCCAGGAGATCCTTATAAGCATTTAAGTTGTATGTACATAAAAACATTTCTCAAGGTGACTGGCATATGTAAATTATAGATATACATAAGATGATAAATACAAGAGCTAAATATTATTCTCCTTTGTTTCTGCTTTCTCCTATCCCTGATCCCTCATTCTCCCCTCCTCCTTCCTCCCTTCTTCCTCCTCCCCCTCCCTCCCTCTTCCTCCCACACTGTTCTGGTAAGACAGGGTTTTTCTGCATAGCACTGGCTGTTCTAGAGCTCACTTTGCAGTGCAGGCTGACCTCAAACTTATAGAAATCTGCCTGCCTCTGCTTCTGCCTCCTAAGTGCTCGGATTAAAGTTGTGCTCCACCAAGTCCACGTTGCTTCTGCTCTTTCTAATTTCATGTCTACAGCAAGGTATGCATGTAGTATAATTTATGAAGGATATTTCATATCAACCATATGGGTTTAATATCTATTAAAATGAGTTAATAAGTTAATGAATTAATAAGTTTGTATTTTTTCTGAACATATCAGGAAAATACAAACTTATTTATGTAACAAACAGGAATGGTTCAATAATAGTAATAAATAATTTTTCAGTAAATGAAGTCAATTTAAAAATATTAATATCATATATGAACTATTACTTAGAAATTTGGTTTGAAACCTTTTTGTAGATGCAGTGGTGGGCACTAAGATACATAACTTTACATCACTGGGGTCTAGAGAGTTACAATAAAGGATCATTATAGCTATGAAGTAGTATGGTGCATCACCAGTATCTTAGAACTCTGGGAAGTCTTCATAGAGGAAGTGATCAATTTCTAATGGTGAGATGCAAAAGCAAATATTAAAACATTTTTTTTACTTTTATATCAGATAGTAGTACTCCATTAACTTTAATACCTAAAAAACAAAGTAGATAAATAAATTTCAGAAAAAGGCCAGATGTGAGTGGTACCATCCTATGTATTGGGATCCAAGATTGAATAGAAAGAAAGAAAGAAAGAAAGAAAGAAAGAAAGAAAGAAAGAAAGAAAGAAAGAAAGAAAGAAAATGTAGTCTTTTTTCCACAGGATGGTTTTAGCTTCTTTGTCAAAGATCAAGTGACCATTGGTATGTGGGTTCATTGCTGTATCTTCAATTCTATTCCATTGATCTACCTATCTGTTGCTGTACCAGTACCATGCATTTTGTTTTGTTTTGTTTTGTTTTGTTTTGTTTTGTTTTTTATCACAATTGCTTTGTAGTACAGCTTGATGTCAGGGATGGTGATTCCACCAGAGGTTCTATAATTATTGAGAAGATATTTTGCTATCCTAGGTTTTTCATTATTCCAGATGAATTTGCAAATTGCCCTAACTATGTGAAGAATTCAGTTGGAATTTTGAAAATTTAATTCAGATTGCATTGAATCTGTAGATTGCTTTCGGCAAGATGGCCATTTTTACTATATTGAACCTATTCTTTATGGAACCAGCAACTTTTCAATTCCTGATACAAATGTCTGTTTTAGCATGCGTTCTGTCTGATAATACCCCAGTGTCTGCTGCTTTATCATTATAATACCCATCTTTACATTGCAGGTGTTTTGTGTGTGTGTGTGTGTGTGTGTGTGTGTGTGTGTGTGTGTGTGTATGTGTGCTGCCTAATACCCACTGTTGTTTTGTTGTTTTTGTTTTGTTTTGTTTCAGGGAAGCAAATCACTGTGTCCCTCATTTAGCCAAGAGGTGAATGGCAAATGGAGAAAAAAAAAAAAAAAACAGTGAGCCAGGCATCGTGGTGCATTCATACAATCTTGGCACTTAGGAGTGTGAGGCTGGAAAATGTCAGCATTTGTAGTCATTTTGGTCTAGTAATAAATTTCATAAGAATCTGGATTCTTACATTGCAACTTTGTAAATTTTTTAATTAGTTTCTAAGTCATTTAGTTCATTTTTTTTCTAAAGATTTCAAAGATGATAACTTAAAAAAGGATTGTGTGTATGCATGTATGCTGTGTGGGGGTATGTACATATAAGTACAGTTCCCATGGAGGCCACAGGAAGGCCTTGGTTCCCATGGAGCTGAAGTTAGCAACAGTTGCAAACTGCCTGATTTCGGTGCTGGGAAATGACCTGGGTTCTATGCAAGAGCCCTGTGTGCTCTTAGCATCAGAGACATCTCCTTGACATCTTTACTAAGGAGATTAACCCATTTATGTTTCCAATAGTTACCAGCATAGGGAAGCTTCTGTGTGTGGCTTAGTCTTTGTCCTTCTGTCCGTCTCCATGCCTGTGTTCTTTGTGCTTCACTAACTTTTTTCACAGTGGCATGCTTGGACTTCTTCCTCTTTTCTTTCCATGGACAGTCCTGACATTTGATTTGTCATACAACCTCATTTCATGGAACACCTTAAAATTAGAACATTTTAGACTAATCTAGCAACAGCTTAACTTTAAGAACAATGCCTCTATTCCTTATAGGCATCCTCACCAAATTTATTGTCCCATGGTACATGTTATATACTTCACACACATTGATACTGATTTACAGATATTTTTGCATTTTGCCATTTCAATTCCATAAAAGGCAAAAGTGGCCCAAATTAAAATAGTACAGCTTACTATATTTTGTAAGTGTACCTAATGTTATTGAACCATTTGTATAGTGCTCAGTTGTAGTGTTAAATTTTATCACTGAAATCTGAAGGACTTCCTTCACATTTCTTTTAGGCAGACAGGAAAATAAACCCACTCGGTTTTCTTTGTCTGATAAAAATTTTAATTTGCCCTTTGTTTTTGAAGGAAAACTTTATTGAACCTAGTGTCCTGGGGGGGGCATGTTTCTTCTAATACTTTGAATATATATCACTCAGCTGCCACAGGTCCCCAAGAGTTCTGCAGACAAGGGCAGCTCCCAGAGAGAGTGAGTTTCCTTCTCATCTTCTTCTGCTACTCTGACCTTCAGTGGTTTGATTGAACTGGTCTCACTAAAGGTCTCTTTGAAGTGATTCTAGTTAGAGTTGACCTAAGATCTGGACATTTGAATCCATTACTTCTTTAAATAAATTCCCTGCCTACTTTCTCTCTTATTGTTCTTAAATTTCTGTCTTCAGCATGTTGATCTGTTTGACGATGCAGCGGTCTGCTCCTTACACTGTCTGTCCTAATTTAATTTTCTTCTTCTTCTTCTTCTTCTTCTTCTTCTTCTTCTTCTTCTTCTTCTTCTTCTTCTTCTTCTTCTTCTTCTTCTTCTTCTTCTATGACCGTTATAGAACCTGTCTCCATACTCATTGATGTTTCTTTCTGGTTGAATCAGACACTGACATTGTATTTTAGGGGTGCTACATTTCATCTTGGTCATTCTCATCATCTCTATGTTTTAAAAACATTCCCTGTGCTCTGTCCAATGGATGGCTGTGAGCATCCACTTCTGTATTTGTCAGGCACTGGCAGAGCCTCTCAAGAGACAGCTATATTAGGTTCCTGTCAGCAAGCTCTTGTTGGCATCCACAATAGTGTCTGGGTTTGGTGGTTGTATATGGGATGGATCCCCAGGTGGGGCAGTCACTGGATAGTCATTCCTACAGGCTCTGCTCCATACTTTGTCTCTGTAACTCTTTCCATGGGTATTTTGTTCCCTCTTCTTAGAGGGATTGAAGTATCCACACTTTGGTCTTCCTTCTTCTTGAGTTTCATGTGTTTTGCGAATTGTATCTTGGGTATTCAGAACTTCTGGGATAATATCCACTTATCAGTGAGTGCATATCATGTGTGTTCTTTTGTGATTGTGTTACCTCACTCAGGATGATAACCTCCAGATCCATCCATTTGCCTCTAGCTTCATAGGCAGCAGAGGATGGCCTAGTCGGTCATCAATTGGAGGAGAGGCCCTTGTTCCTGTAAAAGTTCTATACCTCAGTATAGTGGAATGCCAGGGCCAGGAAGAGGGAGTGGGTGGGTTGTTGAGCAGGGAGAGGGGGAGAGGATGGGAGGTTTTTTTTTGGGGGGGGGACCAGGAAAGGGGATAACACTTGAAATATAAATAAAGAAAATATCTAATTAAAAACATTCCAATGTTTCCATATAGTGATTTCAGGATTTTTATCACTTGTCTATGTTTAGTCTCCTTGAGATCATAACTCATCTTTTATACCAATGTTCCAAGCCTTCTGTCAAGAACTTCAGGGGCAAGATTTTGTTTATTTGACTGAACATTCCCTCATATTATTGTATGTATTACGGTTTGTTGTTGTTGTTTGATGATTTTTAAAAAGTATCCATCTGTGTCAGTCTCTGTGAACTGGATTTTTACAAGAAACTACATCTATTAATCATCTCAGCTATAAAGTTTGAGACCTTTCAAATACTTTAATGTATCCCAGACCTTTCAAATATTTTATGTAAGACTGTTCTCTTTGATCTTACATAGGCACTTTCAAATGTCCTCAAATATAAAAGCAGCTTATTCATTTCTCCCAAGAGCTCAGAGGCTGACATTTGCCCTGGCATCAGCCTGTGGAACTGCAGAATTTCTGTTGCTCTAATGTGCCATGCATTGACCCCTGGTTTTCAGTGGTTTCCCAACTGTACCACTATAGAGTCCGCCTTTGAATAAGGCTAAATGCTAGTCAGCCCATCAAAAACCTGTAAAGTATTCCAATTATGTGAATCACAGGTTTTTTTTTTTTTCTTTTTTGAGGAAGGGGTAGTCCCTATAGGAAAGGATTCCTCCTGTGTGCACCCAACTAGTTTCCTACTAGGAAGGGAGATATACATGCAGATTTCTAGGACTTTCCTATGATCCTTCACCAATTTGTGTTATACTATTTTTCAATCATTCTGCTTACGATCCTGAAAATATATCCCCATGCTCTTGGCTCAAGGCTTTCAATGGAGAATGGGGACCTAGAATCTTCAGTCTATGTGCTTCATTGTAACTGAAATGCCTGCAGTGTTCTACACTCATAACTACATATTAGGAATGGATGTTTAAAAGGCCTGGGCATAATGCAATATTCCTTTTGTGTCAATTACACTTGGTGCTGTTTGAGACACTGAGGTAGTTTTAAAGTCCTGATTAACACTGACACATATTTCTGAACAGTTTAAAAACAGACCATTGGAAGGCTAACCTGGCCTTGTTGTAGTCCAATACAAAGGATTTACATAATTGAGAGTTCTGAAGACCCCTGTGAAATTTATATTTATGTGAACATGATATTTGCATTCTCTCTTCCTCCAAAATTCACACATAGGTACAGATGTATATTCATAAAAATTTTAAAAATTAAACATTATCCTGTGTTCAATTTTTTAAAAATAGTAATAAAACATCTCCCTTTAAGAAACTACAACATGATTTTTATCCAATTTGGGAATCAAAAATTAATTATAGATAAAGCCAAAAGTCCTGCTTCTTCTGTAGCTGCCAATATACTAAATTGGCCAAGCCCTCAATTAGATCTTTTTTGTTGTTATTGGGTTTTTTGTTTTTGTTGTTGTTGTTTTGGTTGTTTTTGTTTTGTTTTGTTTTTTGAGACAGGGTTTCTCTGTGTAGCCCTGGCTGTACTGGAACTCACTTTGTAGACTGGCCTCGAACTCAGAAATCTGCTTGCCTCTGCCTCCCAAGTGCTGGGATTAAAGGCATACACCACCACCTAGATCTTTTTTTAAAATATGAATATGCCTGTGGATAGATGCCCATTAATGGCATTTACCTTACACTAGAAGATTTGTAAAGTACATGTATTAATAATAGTAATAAAAACAGTCACAAAATTATCTATATTATATTCCAGACAATTTAAAAGATCTAATTGATTATGAGATTTGGTGTATTGGGTGTCCATGGAACATACCTCAGAGGAAACTACTTGAATATTTCTTTCGTGTAACAATCATGCCTTCTGCATCTAATTGCACATTGCCATGGAGATAGCAAGTGGAGATAAAATACCACTCATAAAAACCAGTATTAATTACGATGGCATGAGTTATTAATAGCTTTGCCTACTTTACTTTATATTTAATATTCTCTAAAATTCTGTGTGTACTTTTAAAAATACAGAGCACAATTTCAGGAGTTGGAGATTGCTAAGGTACCGACCGATTTTGGATACCAAAAATTTTACAAAGATTTTTTCATTATAATCTGCCCCTGGCCCTGCAGTTTATCCCATGCACCGGCCACATCGACACTGTGCCTTCCTGAGATCTACATTCGGAACCCTCCACATTCTTATGTCAATTCCAGTTCCCAGTTTTTCCTCATTTCTCATTGTTCTTGCTGCTTTGTCCTACTTACAAGGCCTTTATCCTTTTAAGATTATCCGATACTCTCATGTATAAGGTGACCTTCACTGGAACCCGAGAGTGTGTTTCTATTTGTATAAAATTACACTTCTATATTCTTATATCTACATATATTTGTCCTGTTAATTGTCTTCAGTGTTGAGGATGTCACAACTAAACTGAACACACTGAGTGTAAAAAAAATGTATTTAATTGCTGTACTCAGTTTCTATCATTACTAAAATTACAAACATACATACTTTGATAATGAGTAAGTCATTAAATGAAAGAAAAACTGGTGTTCCAAAGAATAAAATTAATGTTTGCTCAGCTGTCAACGACTGTATTTTTCTATCCCACAGCCTCTGCTTTCTGTATATCTTTTGTTTTGAATCTAGAAAGTATAGGAATAGATTCTCCTCTTCCAATATCTACCTTCTCCATCAATTCTCCAGACTCTGCTTGAAAGTGAGTGACTTTATCAAATGCCAAATCCACCCTTCAATGATTTCCCATCTACTTTAGGTTAAATATCAAATTTTAACACTAAAATTTGTGCTAGCAATCACTTAGGATATTAGTGATACACATTGCTATACACTTGGTGCACACACAGCCTCTGTATACATGTAACTCAGGCAGGCACACATGCCAGACACCCAGTGTAACTTAATCATCATGGCAACTCTTTGAAATATTGTCTTCACTCTGTGAAGTGTGTCTTGTTAGAAGCCCTGTCTTTCTTTGTCTCCAGATTTCTATTCAGCACATGCCAAGGATTATTATTATTTTAAATTATTATTAAATTATTATTATTAAATTCACTATTATTAAATTTACAATTATTATTAAAGTCACTAGTAGTTCTCTGAACATAATCTAACTTCTCCTGGTCTATGTATCACAGGTTCTTATGAGTGCACTTTCTTTCTTCCTCTCCCTTTCCCTCTCATCTCCATCCTGTCTCCCTTTCTCTTCCTGGTATCTGCTTCTTGCAGTTTTCTTTTTCTCTTGTCTATTCCTGGTTAATCATTTTGGGCAGTGCTTGATTGCAAGAATCTTTACACTGTACTAGATAGTATTTACTGGGATGAGTATATGTAGCTGAACCCAGCGTTTGCTGACTTCATTAGTACAGCTTGCCACCAAGCATACCTGGTGCTTTTGTACATTTGAGAGATCTAAACTCAAGTCACAGCACTTCTGTGGCAAGTGCTTTATCTACTGAATCACCACTTAGTCACTTAAACACATTTTTTTTAGTTAATTTTTTTATTAGATATTTTCTTTCTTTACATTTCAAATGTTATCCCCTTTCCTAGTTTACCCTCTGAAAATCGCCTCTCCCTTCTCCCCTCCCCCTGTTCCACAACACACCCACTCCCATTCCTGGTCCTGGCATTCCCCTATACTGGGGCACAGAGCCATCTAGGGCCTCTCCTCCTATTAATGACCAGCTAGGCCATCCTCTGCTACATATACAGCTAGAGCCACAAATTCCACCATGTGTTTTCTTAATTGGTGGTTTAGTTCCAAGGAGCTCTGGAGGGTACTAGAATGAATTGGTGTTCCTCCTATGGGGCTTCAGACCCCTTCAGCTCCTTGAGTACTTTCTCTAGCTCCTTCATTGGGAACCTTGTGCTCCATCCAATGGATGATTGTGAACATCCACTTCTGTATCTGCCAGGCACTGGCAGAGCCTCACAGAAGACAACTATATCAGGTCTTGTCAGCAAGCTCTTGTTGGAATCTGCCTAGTATCTGGGTTTGGTGGTTGTTTATGGGATGGATCCCCAAGTGGGGCAGTCTCTGGATGGTCATTCCTTTAGTCTCTGCTCTGAACTTTGTCTCTGTAACTCCTTCCATGGGTATTTTGTTCCCCCTTCTAAACAGGTTTCTGAACTTCTGGGCTAATGTCCACTTTTCAGTGAGTGCATATCACGTGTGTTCTTTTGCAATTGGATTACCTCACTCAAGATGATATCCTCCAGATCCATCCATTTGTCTAAAAATTTCATAAATTCATTGTTTTGTTTGTTTGTTTGTTTGTTTTTTTTTTAATTCATTGTTTTTAATAGCTGTTTAGTACTCAACTGTGTAAATGTACCACATTTTCTGTATCCCTTCCTCTGTTGAAGGACATCTGAGTTCTTTCCAGCTTCTGGCTATTAAAAATAAGGCTGCTATGAACATGGTGGAGTATGTGACCTTATTACAAGTTAAAGCATCTTCTGGGTTCCAGGAGAGGTATTGCTGGATCTTCAGGTAGAACTATGTCCAATTTTCTGAGGAAACACCAAACTGATTTCCAGAGTGGTCGAACCAGCTTGCAGTCCCAACAGCAATGGAGGAGAGTTTCTCTTTCTCCACATCCTCGCCAGCATCTGCTGTCACCTGAGTTTTTGATCTTAGCCATTCTGATCTGACTGGTGTGAGGTGGAATCTCAATTTTTTTTTGATTTGCATTTCCCTGATGATTAAGGATGTTGAACATTTTTTTAGGTGCTTTTCCACCACTTGGTATTCCTCAGTTCAGAGTTCTTTGTTTAGCTCTGTACCCCATTTTTTAATAGGGTTGTTTAGTTTTCTAGAGTCCAACTTCTTGAGTTCTTTGTATATATTGGATATTAGCCCCATATCAGATTTAGGATTGGTAAAGATTTTTTTCCCAATATGTTGGTTGCCTTTTGGTCTTGTTGACAGTGTCTTTTGCTTTACAGAAGCTTTTCAGTTTTTTTTTTCATTTAGAGATTTATTTATTTTTGCCTCTAAACAATAAGAATATTTCCAGACTTAGCTTTCATGCAAACAAACCAAGTTTCAAAATTAATCTCCAAAAAAACCAGAGGAAAGAAATTACATCAAACAGTCTGAATTTCCTGTTATTTTAAAAATAAAATAAAATATGAAACACAGAGGCAAAATATTGTTGAATTTTGGTGTTGGGTAGACAATTCCTCTTTATTGTATTTTTTATACTAAGAATATTTTATAAAGAAAATATATTTCAAACGTAAGGATTCTTCAGCCTCTCACTTCCCTCTTCTCCAATACTGATTGTTTGCCAGTTTCTGAAATTCCTTTAGTGTTGCAGTTCGGATCTAAAATGCTTAGAATCACTTGTTTACTTATCCATATTCCTGTAACTGTCTTAACATTTTATACTGTGTTAAAGACAACTCTAGTTTATTTTTTTTCCAACTTTTATTAGATATTTTCTTCATTTACATTTCAAGTGTTATCCAGCAGAGCTTTTCAGTTTTATAAGGTCTCATTTGTTGATTCTTGATCTTACAGCACAAGCCATTTTTAATACTATTGTTTCTCATAGTTGGGAACTCAAATCATACTGCCATCCCTCTTAAAAACAAGTTAAGTAAAACTTAAGATGAGAAATGTTTTACTTTCTTTTTCTATTTGGATTTTTATTTATTTCAAGTTCCCAGACTAGTAGCTGGTATTAATGCTTGCTAGTTAGATTTTAATTTTTTTAGAAATTTTTGGATGAGCATGGACCCCTTAGACTCATATATTTAGATACTTAAACTTCAGCTGGTAGAACTGGTTGGAAAGGATTAGGAAGTGTCGCTTTGTTGAAGATGTGTGTCTCTGGGGGCAAGATATGAGGTTTGAAAAGACTATGTTATGCATTCTATTATGGTTCAAGATGTGAGCTCCTAATATTGATCTAGCACCATGACTGTCACCTTGATGACACAATTCCCACTGTGGTAGTCATGGACTTTAACACTTTGCAACTGTGATCCTCGAATTATTTTAAAAATTGCCTTGGCCATGGTATTTGGTCACAGAAATAGAAAGGTAACTAGGGCTACAAATAAGCAATAGGAATGTCACTAAGATTATACATAAGCAATAGAAAGGTAACTAAGGTAGCGCATGCCTTTAATCCCAGCACTTGGGAGGCAGAGGCAGAGGCAGAGGCAGAGGCAGGCGGATTTCTGAGTTCGAGGCCAGTCTGGTCTACAAAGTGAGTTCCAGGACAGCCAGGCCTACACAGAGAAACTGTCTCGAAAAACCAAGAAAAACCAAAAAAAAAAAAAAAAAGAAAGAAAGGTAACTAAGACCACACTGTAAAGAAAATGACTATTCAGAGAGACAAGGATGGTTTCCACACAACCATAGACATGGTCATTTGCTTCTCAGAGTTTGGGGCAAATTCCACAGAAAAAAAGCCCTGGGTGGAAATGAGATACAGAATGTGAAAAAACCCTGACCTCCTCATTATAAAGGTTCCATGTATGCAGAAAACCCCATTCTTTATCTGCTGTACTACATCCTTAATCACAAAGACATTTCTCAGACATTCAGTCTTCTTTTTCTTTAACCCTCAGAATATGTAACCTCATATAAATGTAAAGGATTGAATAAAACCTTTGTGCTGGGGGTAGTCTCCAGAAAGTCCCAGATGCCAGAAAAGCAAGAGGCTCTCAGGACTCAAAGGGGATGGCATTAGCTGAAATATCCAACAAAGGGGAGAGAGAACATGCAGAGAGTATATCCAGAGGTTAGGCATGGTCCCTGGTTTAGGAAAGGGGCCATCCACCCATGTCAAAAATATTTATCCAGAATTTTTCCTGTCTAAAGGAAATACAGGGACTAAGAGTGGAGCAGAGACTGAATGCCCTAGCAGAGGGTAAGGCTAGTGCAGTGAGGCAGGAGTGGATGGGCAAGTGAGGGAGCACCCTCATAGAAGCAGGAGGAGGAAGGATGGGATAGGGAGCTTGTGTAAGGGAAACCAGGAAGGGGGATAACATTTTAAATGTAAATAAATAAAATAACAACAACACAAAAACCTGGTGCATCCTTACTAAGCAGAGTATCTCAGAGAAGAACACAGGAAGGTCTAAACAAAACAGAGCATTCATATTATTTTGATATTTTTATTTAAAAGTTAAAGGATATAAAAAAGAAACAAAGAACACAATGAAGAATTATACACATGTAGCTTACTCATTAGTTTGTATTAGAAAGTTGAAATATGTTTGCTCAACTAAATGATTGGATCAGTTTTTCTAATGGTGTTCTTACATACATTGTAGATGAGAAAATTATTCCGCCATCCAAGTCCTGCAAATGCACTTACATTGGTACAGAAGAGCATTCTGAGCCCCATGTTCATTGCTGCATCTGTAAGTGAGATAGTGTACAGGCTCCTTGCAAATACAGGCATTTGTCTAAGACCTCCTTTGGGGATGGTGACTACTGCCATATGCTTCCAAAAGGTCTCTCCTTCAAGGCACATTGCGAACATGCTAGAGTGAAACTGCATTTATTATACACTGGCTTAAGGATGAGGAGCTTGTTCTAATCAGTTTCACATTCATGAAATAATGATTCATTAAAGCCATGGGCATATAAAATATGGCTGTTTGTTACAATAGGAAATCTTTAGTTTGTTTAGAGTTAGAAAAACATTCTACTGGTATTATTATAAAGCTATCGATGTAGAGATCATATTCTAAGTACTGTTGTTTTTAAAAGAAATTGAAACAATGTTCAGAAAATCTGAGAAGCCATTACAGTTAGCATTACAATGCTTTCTACACGTAACTGTGGTATAAGGACAAATGGTTATAGATCATTGTCACAGATAATGAGCTGAATAGTGATGACACCAATAGACATTCCAAACTACAAAGAGAAAGTCCATGAGGCCTCAGCCCTACACAAAGAACAACAGGCAACTGAGTGAAGCTAGGAAAGTGACAAGTAGTTCTTGCCAGGGAAGAGCACACCAGTTGGTTGTTCATTGTCAAATAGTCAGTACTGAAAACATACATGCAAATGACAATATAGATACTGAGCAGGAAATATTTGTGAATAAATGAATATAAACAAAGACATACACATGTACAATTATAATTAAATGAAAGAGCACAAATTTGATGAAGTACAGGGAGGGGGATATGAGAGGGCTTGGAGGAAGGAAAGGAAAGTAAGAAGCAACTGTAATTCAATAAGAATCTCTCTTTCCAGTCTGCACTTCATCTACACTCAAGTCTTTCCACAACTCCCACCCCAACAAGCCTGTCTCCCAGAAGACCTGCTCTAACCAGGGACACAGGTGAGACCCTCACGATGATACCCCCACCTGCTGGGACCACAGAACACAGCAGATGTGCACTGTGCTCCTCTGCCTTGTCAGAGCTCCATCTCCCTCCATGTCTGCACCTCCATCTATACTCAGATCAGCATATTGACCTCCCAACCCTACAGTTCTGCCTGTTTCTTAGGAGACCTGATCTAATTCAGGACACCCAACACCAGAGACAATCAGATGATGAAAGGCAAGTGTAAGAACATAAGCAACAGATGCCAATGTAATTAGGCAACATCAGAAACCAATTATATTACAGCAAGCCCTGGATATCCTAAAACACCTGAAGAGGAAGATTCTGAACTTAAATCCCATTTATTGAAGATGATAGAGGCCTTATAGAAAATATAAATAATTCTATTAAAGAAATACGGGAAAACACAATCAAACAGGAAAAAGCCCTTAAAGAGGAAACAAATGAATCCCTTAAATAAATATAAGAAAATACAATTAAACAAGTGAGGGAAATGAACAAAATGGTCCAAGACCTAAAAATGGAAATAGAAGCAAAAGAAAATACAAATGAAGGCAACCCTAGGGGTGGAAAACCTAGCAAATAGAACAGGAATTACAGACACAAGCATCACCAACAAAATATAAGACAAAGAAGAGAGATTCTTGGGCATAGGAGATACCATAGAAGAATTTGATACATTGGTCAAAGGAAATATCAATGTAAAAAGTTCCTAAGTCAAAACATTCAGGAAACGTGGGAGACCATGAAAACACCAAATCTAAGAATAATAGAAATAGAAAAGGGTGGAGATTCTCAGCTGAAAGGGCTAGACCACATCTCCAGCAAAATCATAGAAAAAAAAAACAAAAAAAAAAACCTTCCCTAACCTAAAGAAATATTGGCTTTAAGCATACAAGAAGCCTAGAGAACACCAAATAGATTGGACCAAAATAGAAAAACTTCCCATCAGATAATGATCAAAACACTAAATGTACAGAACAAGAAAGAATATTGAATGCTACAAAGGAAAAAGACCAAAGGTAGACCTATCAGAATTATACCTGACTTCTCAACAGAGACTTTAAGAATCAGAAAGTCCTGAACAGATGTCTTGCAGGCCTTAAGAGACCACAGATGCCAGCCCAGACTACTATACCCAGCAAAACTCTCAATCACCATAGATGGAGAAACTAAGAAGTTTCATGACAAAACCAAATTTAAACAATTATCTTTCTACCAATCCAGTCCTATAGAGAATAGTATAAGAAAAACTCCAACAAAAGGAGAGTAACTATATCCAAGAAAATACAAGAAATTAACCATCCCACAGCACACACATAAGATAAACACACACACACACACACACACACACACACACACACACACACACACATTACTACCTCCAACAATAAAATAACAGGAACTATCAATCGTTCATTAACATCTTTCAACATCAATGAACTCAATTCACCAATAAAGAGGTGCAGGCTAACAGACTGGATGCATAGACAGGACCCATTACTCTGCTGCGTATAAGAACAACACCTCAGCAACAAAAATAGATACCACCTCAGAGAAAAGGGCTGGAAAAAATGTTTTCTAAGCAAATGGATCTAAGGAAAAAGCTGGAGTAACCACTCTGATAATATAACAAAATAGACTTTCATTTGAAAATTATCAAGAGATGGGGAAAGACACTTTTTACTTATCACAGGAAAAATCCACCAACATGAAGACTCAATTCTGAATATCTATGCCTCAAATGCAAGGATACCCACATTCATAAAAGAAACTTTACTAAAGCTCAAAACTCACAACAATAGTGGTACTCTTCAACACCCAGCTCTTGCCAAAGGACAGGTTATTGAAAAAGAAACTAACCAGAGGCACAGTGAAACTAACAGATGTTATGAACCAAGAGATATCTAAAGAACCTTCCACCACACAACAAAAGACTATACCTTCTTCTCAGAAACTCATCAAAACTTCTCCAAAACTGACCATATAATTGGGAAAAAAACAAGCCTCAGCAGATATAAGAAGACTGAAATAGTCCTTCACATTGTATCAGATTACCACAGATTAAAGCTGGACTTCAACAACAACAGAAACAACAGACAGCCAACATACTCATGGAAACTGAACAACACTCTATTCAATAATCAATTGGTCAGGGAAGAAATAAAGAAGAAATTGAACTTTCTAGAATTCAATGAAAATGGAGACATAACACAGCCAAATTCATGGGACACAATGAAAGCAGTACTAAAAGGAAAATCCATAGCCCTAAGTGCCTTCATAAAGAAATTGGAGAGATCTCGTAGTAATTCCTGATTCTATTCCATAAAAAAGAAAAAGAAACAACCACACCTAACTGATCGTTTGAGGCCAGTTACTCTGATACTTAAGCCACACAAACAGCAAACAAAGAAAGAGAACTTCAGATGAACACTGATGCAAATTTACTCAATAAAATTCTTCCAAGCCTAATCCAAAAACATATAAAAAAATTATTCACCATGATCAAGGAGGCTTCATCCAGGGGTGCAGGGATGGTTTTATACAATAATCTATCAGTGTAATCCACTATATAAACAAACTCAAAGGGTAAAAAGTTCACATGAACATTTCAGTGAATGCAGAAAAAGCTCTTGACAAAAATCCAACATACTATCATGTTAAAAGTCTTGGAGAGATTACGGGGTTCAAAGCACATAACTAAACATAATAAAAGCAACATACTACAAGCAAATAGACAACATAAAATTAAATAGAGCAAAACATTAAATATTCCCACTAAAATCAGGGACAAGGCTGCCCACTTTCTCCCTCTCTATTCAGTATAGGACTTTAAGTTCTAGCCAGAACAATAAGACCATTAAAGTCCAAGTGAGGATGCTTGAATCCCACTTAGAAGTGGTGTAGCCTCCTTCCCCAGCCTGCTCCAAGCTGAGAGCAAACCTGTGACTGAGGCAGACCACATGCAGTGTGACTCTCCAGCTAAGGCTGGCTTTTTTTTTTCTCTTTATTAGATATTTTCTTCATTTACATTTCACATGTTATCCAGAAATTTTCCCTTACCCTCCCGCGTCCCCGCCCTGATCCCCTACCCACCCCCTCCCACGTAATGGCCCTGGCATTCCCCTGTTCTGGGGCATATAGAGTCTGTATGACCAAGGGGCCTCTCCTCCCAATGATGGCCAACTAGGCCATCTTCTTNAAGAAGGATTTTTCAGTAAAGATAGACATGCTTTGATCGGTGATTCATCTCAATGTTTTCATTTCTCTCCTATCTAGTCTCCCTTAGCCCCAGTTTGCCCTCCAGGGAACCCAGTCTTTGGGTACACCAAGGGGAATAGGGGGAGAGGATCAGATATGGCAAGAGACAGGAGAGAGGCCCAGAGGCCCAGAAGCCCGGGAGAATGAATGGAAATATGCAGCTGCCAGGGTTGGGAGGTGGGGGGAATCTCCAAGAAGTCCCAGAGACCTGCGATGAGGAAGACTCCCAGAAGTCAATGAGGGTAACCAAAGCTGAAATGACCAACAGGGGGAATATGGAAACTGGAGAGACAAAACTTTCAACCTAAAATTGATTCTGTCTAAAAGAAATGCAGGGACAAAACTGGAGCTGAGCCTGAAGGACTGAAAGTGACTGGCCCAACTTAATACCCATCCCAAAGGCAGGCACCAATTCCTGACTCTATTAATGATGCTATGTTGTGCTTGCAGACAGGAGCATGGCTGTCCTCTCAGAGGGTCTACTCAGCTGCTGATTGAGAGATGCAAATACTCACAGTCAAACATTGGGTGGAGTTCAGGGACCCCTATAGAAGAGTTAGAGGAAGAAATGAAGGCCCTGAAGGCAATAACAACCCCATAGGAAGACCCTCTGAACTCGCAGAGACTGAGCCACCAACCAAGGACCATACATAGGCTGGTCTGTGACTATGGGCACATATGCAAGAGAGGGCTGCCTTGTCTCACCTCAATGGGAGCTAATATGCCTAATCTTGCAGAGATTTGATGCACCAGGGTAGGGGGATACCCAGTTGGACAGGGAGCACCCTCAGAGCAATAAAGAGGAGGGAGAAAGAATAAAAGATGTAGCCTAAAAAATGAATTAAATTAAAATCTCAAAAAATAAATCTAAAAGTATTTGCTGCAACTTCTCTAATTATGTTATATGTTAGAAACCACTTTGATTACCAAGGGATATAATTATGCAGTCATTAAAATTGTATATTCTCAAAGAAACATCAAATCTACCAACACACAAAGAAAACAGATAAAGAAGCAACATGGAAACATGCAATAAGGATAAAAGGGATTACCCCAAAGGAAGGGGTAAAGAATCAAAATAAGATGTAAACATCAAAGTCTGTGATATTAACAATTAACGAGATGGTTCAGAAGGAAGAAGAAAAAGGCTACAGAAGTCTGATTTAAAAGAAACAACGAAACAGATGAAATACTTTTAAGAACTGTAGAAACTGATCACTGGACAGTGAACCTCAGATCTCAACTGTCCATCATCTGAGGAAGACAGTGGGGTAGGGGAGGGGACTTTTCTTTCCTCAAGAATTTTACCACAATATATCTACTATAATATTACAAATGAGCCCAAAAATGTTTGAACATTTCCCAATACATGTTTAAAATGCAGGAAACACCTGCTATTTCTACACTATTCCCAGTTAGATATTTGTAAAATTTCCAAGATACAGATTTAATCTGATTAGTATGGAAAGTATCAAGAGAAAATATCTGATTTTCTAAAAAGAGAAAGTCAGGTTTACTTTCACTCAAATATGCAGCACACTTTTATACACCAAAATTCAAAATAGGCAGATAGGGAAATATGTCAATATTACACTGTCAAAGAATTAATTTACTTGGATTTTGATAGTGTGTATTCGCATAAATATTAACAGTATCTAGAGTTAAATGTTTTAAATATTTAAAGAAATTGCCAATAATATACTAAAAATTAATTTACATGCCTGACTATATGATTAAGTGTGGCACATAAAACGGTGTTCATCATTCAATCAATTTCATGGATGAGACTCATAAGTGACCTCACTTTCTTTTGTATTGATACTGAACAGTTTTTTCTTTTTTCTTCCATTATTTTATTTATTCAACTTTACATCCTGCTCACAATTACTCCTTCTCCTCCAAGTCCTCCCTTCACACAGCCCATCTCCCCATCCTGCCTCCTCTTCTCTTCTGAGCATCCGCTCCCCCTGTACCAACCAATCCTAGTACATCGAGTCACTGTAGGACTAAACACATTATCTCCCACATAGGCCAGACAAGGTATCTCTGCTTGGGGAACGGGATCCAGAGGCAAGCAACAAAGTCAGGAAATAGCCCCAACTCTAGTTGCTGAGGGACCTGCATGAAGACCAAGCTGTACTCTGCTACATATGGGGGGAGGGGTGGGGTAGGTCCAACACATGCATGATAATTGACTGGTAGTTCTGTCTCTGGGAGGCCCCAAGGGATCAGGTTAGTTGATTCTGTATATCTTCCTGTGGAATTTGTACCCCAGGTCTCTCAATCCAGGTACTTCAATCCTTCAGCCAACTCTTACACAGGACTCCCTGAGCTCTGTCCAATGTTTGGTTGTGGGTCTCTGCATCTCACTTGCTAGGTGGAGCCTCTCAGAGGAAACTTGTGGTTGGGGTGGGGGTGGGGGGCCAGCTCTAGGGTGTGCCAGAGACCTGGGATGGGGGGGAGGCTCCAGGGAGTCTGTAAGGTTAATCTAGGTGAGATTCTTGTTACTCTAGCATGGATCCTGAAGTGGCTACCTCCTATAGCAAGGCAGGACTTCCAGCAGAGGTATAAGGGCATCAAACCATCCACAAAACCTTTGTCACAAAATATGTCCTGCCTACATGAAGTACAGATACAAAAATGGAGCAGACTGAGAGAACAGCTAACTTAAGACCGGCTCAATCTGAGACCCATCCCATGGACAAGAGCCAATCACAGACACTATCAATGGTGCTTTGTAATGGCTGCAGACAGGATCTTCACATAATTGTACAGTTTTTTAAAGGACTACATCTTTTCTTTTAGCCACTCATAATCCTGCATGAGTGTAATGGTTTGGTATTGGAATGTCTCCTCAAAATGCCCATGGATACAATGGTTCTTCTGCAGAATATGGTACTACCTTGGAAAGTTCTAGAAGTTTCCAAAGGTAGGTTCTAACTGGAGCAAGCTGTTTACAGGATGCAGACTGTTCTATGAGATATTTCAGAAACAGCATTAGGAACAAACAGAAACAAAAACTTGTGAGTGGCTAAACCCTCATGAATGAAATAAAAGATAAAGGAAAATAATTGTTTTTTCTTGAATATGAGCTAAGTTTAATAAGCATTTCCTGTTGGCTAATTTAATGTCAATTTAAGACAAGCTGAAACCATCTGAGAGGAAGGAACTGAAAATAAAAAATTGCTTCTATAAAATCAGGCTATTGGCAAATGTTAAGGGAATTTTCTGAATTAGTGATTGACATCTACTGGTGGGGCACCGCTGGAATGGTGGTCCTAGATTATAGAAGAAATAGCCTTGACTGTCACTGGAACTCACTCTGTAGACCAGGCTGGCCTCGAACTCAGAAATCCGCCTGCCTCTGCCTCCGGAGTGCTGGGATTAAAGGCGTGCGCCACCATGCCTGGCTTCCCTCCATGGTCTTTGTATTAGTTCCTGCCTCCAGGTTCATCCCTTTCTTGAGTTCTTCTCCTGACTTTTCTTCAATGATGTACTGTTATGGAAGCATAAGACAAATAAACTCTTTCCTACACAAGTTGGTTTTAGTTAAGATAGTTTGTCTCAGCATCGGTGACCCTAACTAAGATACCCTTTCTCTTATAAATTGATTCAGTTATTTTAATATAGTGATAGAAAGAATAGAAAGATGCCTAACAGACTTACTCACATGAGTAAAATGATAAGCAGATATTTTGTTTATGTAAATTTAATCAACTGTCACTTCTATTCTATTCAACAATGCTATCACTAAATATCCTCAGCTTACTTATGAGTGATAATCATTTCCTCCAGTTAACACTTTACTTTTAATCCTTAAAATATATGTCTAAGGCAGTATGCAAAAAATTATCTAAGTAAAATTTACATTCCTTTGTTGACAGTAGAAATTGTATTGTAGAATAGATTGCTATCAAAAGGGAAGCAGCTTGTGGGTTTATTCTTTACTTATAAACTGGGTTGCTGGAAGCAGTTAATTTTATTAACCCATTTCTTTATATCTAGTAACTGGACATATCTAATCCTCTCTTACCCTGAACAAATTTATGTCATGCTTCAATGAAATACCTACATTTTATGTAATCCACAATCTCATGAAAAATTGCAAAAAGTGTTCATTGTAGACATTTGGTGCTGCCTGTTAGTATATGGAGATGATTAACAAAGTAGTAGTAGTAGTAATAGTAGTAGTAAATCACTGCATATTATAGATTTTTCTCTCATGTTAGGGTTTCTATTTTTTTTAAATAACATTTAGCATTTGTATAAAAGAGTCATTATTAAATAACACTAATGTATAAGAAAAAGTTCCATTTTTTTCAATTGAAGGCTGAAATATTATTTTTCTTACCATACACTGACTGGTGTGATTGAATGGCTTGCCATATCTCAAACTTTTAAAATAATTAACATATATGAGTATCATAAATCATAGAAAAGCCAGTATACCTTAAAAATAAAATCAAAGCCCTGTCACTTATGAAGCACACAACACTTTTACTTTCCATGCACAAGTGAAATATTGTTGAAGGACCAGTTAAGACAGAGGAAGGTAATGCTGGGGTCTGTCTTAGCCAACTTCTCTGATTTGTTAAATTATAAAGGAGCAAATCAAGAGATTCAGCAAAATAATATCTACAACAAAGGTTTCCAATAATACCCTATGCAAACATTTTCCTAATTATTGACCTCTTCTGAGTGACTGTGTATATCCCAGGAGTGTGCTCTTTACTCCTCTCTGCATATACTATAACATCATAAACACTTGACACTATACTCATTATTTTAGAAGTTCTTTTGAAGTGTCAGTAATAACAACAGAATATGGCATAGAACCCTTCACAATGGAAACTTTTTCCTAATGAAAACATTCGAATGACATGTTAGAATACATTTCTTCCTAATAGATTTGCATGCAGTCCAAGCTATAAAATACTTGCTTCATATTCCTGGACCACATTGCTAAGGAAAACATCGTTTGAAACTGTAATGGTCTAAGGAAATGCACAGCAATATGAACAATAGTCAGTGTATACCACACACTTTACATGAGAACTGTAAACTGTTAAAAAAATAAATAAATGGTAGCAGTAAAAACCAAATAGTATATATGCTCCCATGGTTTGTGTGCGGGACTCACCATTTTCTTTAGAATTGAAGAATTTGCTTCAACTGTCATAAATTGTTGAAATATAATCCATTTTTCTACCCAAAGAACATACTAAAATCACTCTAACACATAAAATTAAAAACAAAACAAAACAATGCAAAATACGAGTTATATTTTCTCATGGTAATATATTATGTGTAGTATATCATTTTAAAACATAATATGTACAATTTATTGAGTAATAAAAGGCAATTTATAGTTACTGAATTTGATTAAATTTACTCAGTAATGCCAGATGATAAACTAAAAACGGATATCCACATGAAGATGTTATTTACTCCTTAGAAGAAATAAGAATGTGGTCATTCACAGAAACAAGCACAGAGATTGAAAACAGATGCAATTTTAGGAAGTATGGGAAGAGAGGACTACCATGTATAGATGAGAACAATTAGTCTCTCAAACATCCTCCATCATCTCTTCAACCCATCTGAATATGTAACCATATGCATCTATTAATGTGGGGGTGAATCAGGGAAGTAAGAACCAATTACAACTTTTAACCCACAAATGAACTGGTGTCTGTTGTTACTTAGTTACATGCACCTTGTTTACCTGCCCACTGAAGGGCAAATGGTTTTACAGTGCATTATAAATTTTAGAGGTGAAAACGAAAAAACATTAGGTATTCAAAAAGTGAATACTTAATATAGTCTCATCAAAAGGAATGAGAGATTTTTAGGTTGAAATTCAGGAGCTTTTATCATTTGTACTACTACTACTAATTTGGCATGCAAATAAGTTTTATGCAAAAATCCTCAATGAGTTGCTATGAACTATGAAGTGCAATGAAGCTGTAATGAATCTTTTTTTAGACTAGAATACACACATATTTGTATCTGCTTACTACTGTATAGCAGAATAATTGTGCAATTTTTGAAAAAAATAAATCTGTTAACTAGAATTGAACAATAGGTACAGAAGCAGTATGTACACGCAAGTGTTCAGAAGTACAATTCTACAGGCACACACAGGTGTGTGAGACAGAGGTAGAATTTGGGTATCTTCCTTGATACACCACATTGTTTGTGAGACATGGTCTCTCACTGACTCTGGGGCTGATTCTTTTGACTAGGCTGGCAGGCCAGTGCTTTTCTCCAGATCTACCTGTCTCTGCCCATCCCTCCACCCAGCAGCCCTGGAGATACAGAAGGGTGTTAACACACTTAGCCTATAGGGGTTAGGAAGCAGTGAAGTTAGATGTGCTTGTACGTGAGTGCTCAGGCCAAATCTTGAGCCACATCTTTGCTAGGAAAGTATTTTACTAATTAAAACATTTCTTCCAGCCCCATATTTAAATCTGACAGAGATTAATCACCAAGTTACCAGAATTTTCAGAGCACTTGTTCTTTAATTGAGGAGTTGGGTGAAATATCAGAAGAAATGACAATATATTTCAAAAAGAAAGACAAACTGTTGAATTTCTGATGTGAAGTATCATACAATTATTAAACTTGAAAACGTTTTAGCCTTCTGGTATGTGACAGCTCCAGACCACCTTGGGCACGAACTCAGCGGATGGTCCCACGGTCCCCAAAGAACTATCCACACCTCAAGCACCATAACATGCCCAGGATCTTAGGATCACTGGTAAGTGGAATGCAACATCTGTCCCAAAACAATCATGAGGGGCCTGTGCGAGCAGGAGCAGGGACAAAGGAAACCTGCCTGACCAGTGGCTCTGGTTCCTTCTGGTCAGCGCTGGTCTAGTTGGTTTCAAACACAGCAGACAGCCCCACAGTCCCTAGAGGAGGTACCACTTCCAGGTGTTTTAACATGCCCAGGATCTTGGGATTCCAGGGTTTGAGGATTCCAGGATCCCAGGATCCCAGGATCCCAGGAGCTTGGTCACACCAGGATTTCAGGGTCTCAGAGGAAGCTTGACTACCAAGAACTCCGACACACCTAGAATCTCAGGTTCATAGGATCCTGGAATCACAGGATCACATTGAAAGCTGGACTCTGAGGACTTCTGATGCAACCGGATTACAGGAAGGACAGGCTTCAATCAGATATATTGAGGGCAGCAAGCACTTGAGATAATCAGATGGCAGGAAGCAAGCATAAGAACAGAAACAACAGGAACCAAGGTTACTTGGCATCATCAGAACAAAACCCTCCCGCTATAGCAAGTCCTGGTTACACCATCATACCAGAAAAGCAAGATATGGGTCTAAAGTCACTTCTCATGATGATTATGGAGTACTATAAGAAGGAAATAAATAAATCCCTTAAAGAAATATAGGAGAACACATCCAAGCAAGTGAAAGAATTGAACAAAACCATCCAGAATCTAAAAATGTAAGTAGAAACAATAAAGAAATCACAAAGGGAGATGACTCTGGAAATAGAATAGTCAGCTATCAATTGGAGGAGCGGCCTTGGTCTTGGGAAGATCATATGCCCCAGTACAGGGGAATGCCAGGGCCAAGAAGCAGAGTGGGTAGGTTGGGGAGCAGGGTTGGGGGAGGGTATAGGGATAGTATTTGAAATGTAAATGAAGAAAATATCTAAAGAAAAATGAAAAAAAAAAACTAAGAAAGAAGTCAGGAGCCATTGAAAACAAGAGATAGAAGAATCTTAGGTGCAGAAAATACCATAGAAAACACTGACACAACAATCAAAGAAAATGCAAAATGCAAAAACATCCTAACCCAAAGCATCCAGAAAATCTAGGACACAATGAGAAGACCAAACCAAAGGATAATAGGTATAGACAAGAAGAAAGATTTGAACTTAAAGGGTCAGTAAATATCATCAACAAAATTATGGAAGAAAACTTCCCCAACCTAAAAAAAGAGATGCCCATGAACATACAAGAAGCCTACAGAACTCCAAATAGTTTGGACCAGAAAAGAAATTACTCCTGTCACATTATAATCAAAACACCAAATACACAAAACAAAGAAAGAATATTAAAAGCAGTAAGGGAAAAAGATCAAGTAACACATAAAGGCAGACCTATCAGAATTACACCTGACTTCTCCCCAGAGACTATGAAAGCTAGAAGATCATGGGCAGATGCCACACACAGACCCTAAGAGAACACAAATGCCAGCCCAGGCTACTATACCCAGGAAAACTCTCAATTGCCATAGATGGTGAAACCAAGGTATTCCATGACAAAACCAAATTTACACAATCTCTTTCCACAAATCCAGCCCTTCAAAGGATCTTAAAGCAAAAACTTCAACACAAAGAGGGAAACTAAGCTCTAGAAAAAGCAAGAAAGTAATATTCCAACAAACCTAAAGAAGATAGCCACGTGAACAGAATTCCAACTCTAGCGACAAACATAACAGGAAGCAGAAATAACTTTAACTTAATATCTCTTAACATCGATGAACTCAATTGCCCATTAAAAAGACAAAGACTAACAGACTGGTTATGTACACAGGACCCAATGTTTTGCTGCATACATGAAACCCACCTCAGGGACAAAGACAGACACTACCTTAGAGTAAAAGGCTGAAAAACAATTTTCCAAGCAAATGGTCCCAAGAAACAAGCTGGAGTAGCCATTCTAATATTGAATAAAATCTACTTTCAACCTCAAGTTCTCAAAAAAGACAAGGAAGGACACTTCTTACTCATCAAAGGTAAAATTTACCAAGATGAACTCTCAATTCTGAACATCTATGCTCTGAATGCAAGAGCATCCACATTCATTAAAGAAACTTTGCTAAAACTCAAAGCATACATTACGCCTCACACTGTAATAGTGGGAGACGATAATACCCCACTCTAATCAATGGACAGATCCTGGAAACAGAAACTAAACAAAGGCACAGTGAAACTAACAGAAATTATGAAACAAATGGATTTAACAGATATCTATAGAACATTTCATCCTAAAACAAAAGGATATACCTTCTATAAAGCACCTCATGGTACCTTCTCCCAAATTCACCATAAATTGTTCACAAAACAGACCTCAAGATATACAAAAATATTGAAATTATCCCATGTATCGTATCTGATCACCACAGACTAAGACTGATCTCTAATAACAACAAAAATAATAGAAAGCCAACATTCACATGGAAACAGAACAACACACTACTCAATGATTCCTTGGTCAAGGATGAAATAAAGAAAGAAATTAAAGACTTTCTAGAGTTTAATGAAAATGAAGCCACAACAAACACAAACTTATGGGACACAATGAAAGCATTCCTAAGAGGAAAACTCATAGCTCTGAGTGCCTCTAAAAAGAAACTAGAGAAAGCATATACTAGCAACTTGACAGCACACATAAATGTTCTAGAAAAAAAGGAAGCAAATCCACTCAAGAGGAGCAGAGGACAGAAAATAATCAAACTCAGGGATGAAATCAACCGTGTGGAAACAAAAAGAACTATACAAAGAATCAACCAAACCAGGAGCTGGTTCTTTGACAAAATCAACAACATAGATAAACCCTTAGCCCTAACTAGAGGGCAGAGGGACAGTATCCTAATTAACAAAATCAGAAATGAAAAGGGAGACATAACAACAGAATCTGAAGAAATCCAAAAAATCATCAGATCCTACTACAAAAGCTTATACACAACAAAACTGGAAAACCTAGATGAAATGGACAATTTTCTAAACAGATACCAGGTACCAAAGTTAAATCAGGATCAGATTAACAATCTAAACAGTCCCATAACCCCTAAAGAAATAGAAAGAATCATTAATAGTCTCCCAACTAAAAAAAAAGCCCAGGACCAGATAGGTTTAGTGCAGAGTTCTATCAGACTTTCAAAGAACATGTAATTCCAATGCTCCTCAAAATATTACACAAAATAGAAACAGAAGATACTCTACACAATTCATTCTATGAAATCACAATTATTTTGACTCCTAAACCACACAAAGACCCAACAAAGAAAGAGAACTTCAGAGCAATGAATATCGATGCAAAAATACTCAATAAAACTCTCACAAACCTAATCCAAGAACACATTAAAATGATCACCCATCATGATCAAGTAGGCTTCATCTCAGGGATGCAAGGATGGTTCAATATACAGAAATCCATCAATGCAATCCACTATATAAACAAACTCAAGGACAAAAACCACATGATCATCTCATTAGATGCTGAGGAAACATTTGACAAAAGTCCAATACCCCTTCATGATAAAGGCCTTGAAAAGATCAGGAATTCAAGGTCTGTACCTAAACATAATAAAACACAAATATACAGCAAACCAGTAGCCAACATCAAACTAAATGGTGAGAAACTGGAAGCAATCCCACTAAAATCAGGAACTAGAGAAGGCTGCCCCCTCTCTCCCTACTTTTTCAATATGGTACTTGAAGTCCTAGCCAGAGCAATTAGACAATAAAAGAAGATCAAATAAATACAAATTGGAAAGAAAGAAGTCAAAATATCATTATTTGCAGATGATATGATAATATATATGTTACCCCAAAAATTTGACCAGAGATCTCCTAAACCTGATAAACTTCAGAGAAGTAGCTGGATATAAAATTAGCACAAACAAATCAGTGGTCTTTATCTATACAAAGGATAAACAGGCTGAGCAAGAAATTAGGGAAACAACACCGTTCAAAATAGTCACAAATAATATAAAATTCCTTGATGTGACTCTAACTAAGGAAGTGAAAGATCTGTATGATAAGAACTTCAAGTCTCTGAAGAACAAAATCGAAGATCTCAGAAGATGAAAAGATCTCCCATGCTCATAGATTGGCACAATTAATATAGTCAAAATGGCTATCTTGCCGAAAGCAATCTACAGATTCAATCAATCCGCATCAATTTTTTTTTTTTTTTTTTTTTTTTTTTTTTTTTTTTTTTTTTTTTTTTTTTTTTTTTTTTTTTTTTTTTTTTTTTTTTTTTTTTTTTTTTTTTTTTTTTTTTTTTGGTTTTTCGAGACAGGGTTTCTCTGTGTAGCCCTGGCTGTCCTGGAACTCACTTTGTAGACCAGGCTAGCCTCGAACTCAGAAATCCGCCTGCCTCTGCCTCCCGAGTGCTGGGAGTAAAGACATGCGCCATCACGCCCGGCTTCCCATCAAATTTCTTAAGCAAATGGTGCTTACTCAACTGGCGGTTACTATGTACAGACATGAGAATTGATCCATTCTTATCTCCTTGTACAATGCTCAAGTCTAAGTGGATCAAAGAACTCCCCATAAACCAAAGACACTGAAACTTATAGAAGAGAAAGTAGGGAAGAGCCTCGAAGATATGGGCATAGGGGAAAGATTCCTGAACAGAACAGCAATGGCTTGTGCTGTAAGATCAGGAATTGACAAATGGGACCTCATAAAATTGCAAAGCTTCTGTAAGGCAAAGGATAGTCAGTAAGACCAAAAGGCAACCAACAGGTTGGGGAAAGATCTTTACCAAACCTAAATCTGATATGGGGTCTAATATCCAATGTATATATAAAGTATTCAAGAAGTTGGATTCCAGAAAACCAAACAAGCCTATTAAAAAATTGGGTACAGAGCTAAACAAAAAATTCTCAGGTAAGGAATACCAAATGGTGGAGAAGCACCTAAAAAATGTTCAACATCCTTAGTCATCAGGGAATTCAAATCAAAACAACCCTGAGATCCCACCTCACACCAGTCAAAATGGCTAAGATCAAAACTCAGGTGACAGCAGATGCTGGTGAGGATGTGGAGAAAGAGGAACACTCACTCCTCCATTACTGGTGGGTACTCAAGTTGGTACAACCACTCTGGAAATTATTTTAGTATTTCCTCAAAAATTGGACATAGTTCTATCAAAAGATCCAGCAATACCTCTCCTGGGCATATACCCAGAAAATGTTCCAGCATATAATAAGAACACATGCTCCACTATGTTCATAGCAGCCTTATTTATAATAGCCAGAACCTGGAAAAAAACCCAGATGTACCTCAAGAGAGGAATGGATACAGAAAATATTGTACATTTACATGGAGTACTACACAGCTATTAAAAACAATGAATCTATGAAATTCTTAGACAAATAGATGGATCTGGAGGATATCATCCCAAGTGACATAACCCAATAACAAAAGAACATACATATTATGCACTCACTGATAAGTGGATATTAGCCCAGAAGCTCAGAATCCTTCTTTGAAGGGTAAACAAAATACCCATGAAAAGAGTTGTAAAGTTCGGAACAGAGACTGAAGGAACGACCATCCAGAGACTGCCCCACTTAGGGATCCATCCCATAAACAACCACCAAACACAGACACTATGGCAGATGCCAACAAGAGCTTGCTGAAAGGAGCCTGATATAGCTGTCTCCTAAGGGGCTCTTCCAGTGCCTGGCAAATATAGAAGTGGCTTCTCACAATCATCTATTGGGCAAAGCAAAAGGTCCCCAAAATAAAGGAACTAGAGAAAGTAACCAAGAAGTTGCAGGGGTTTGCAGCCCCATAGAAGGAACATCAATATGAACTAACCAGTACCCCCAGAGCTCCTTGGAACTAAACTACCAATCAAAGAAAAAAGATGGTGGAACTTGTGGCTCTAGCTGTATATGTAGCAGAGGATGGTCATCAATGGGAGGAGAGGCCCTTGGTCCTGTAAAGGTTCTATGCCCCAGTATAGGAGAATGCCAGGACCAGGAATGGGAGTGGGTGGGTTGGGGAGCAGGGGATGGGAAAGGGGAAAGGGGATTTTCAGAAGGGAAACTAGGAAATGGGATAACATTTGAAATGTAAATGAAGAAGATATCTAATAAAAAAGAAAAAGTTTTAAATATCTATGTACGTGTTTTTAAAATGCAATATTTGGGCCGGGCGTGGTGGCTCACGCCTTTAATCCCAGCACTCGGGAGGCAGAGGCAGGCGGATTTCTGAGTTCAAAGCCAGCCTGGTCTATAAAGTGAGTGCTAGGACAGCCAGGGCTATACAGAGAAACCCTGTCTCAAAAACAAAAACAAAAACAAAAACAAAAACAAAAACAAAAACAAAAAAATAATAAAAAATGCAATATTTAAGAGTTTGATCTAAGCATAGTTGATCTCTATGAACAGAACCCCACTTCTCTATTTAAACTTATTTCCAATGTACATTATAAATGCAAAGTTAACTATGCGATATCACAGATACAATGTATCATCTATGACTCCTGATGGAATTCTATACTCATAGATCTGTGCTTTGCTCAGCTATCCTCAGATAAGCTTCTTCCTGAAGCAGATGGAACAAATATAAAGACCCAGAAACAGACATTACACTGTGAGTGAACACTTGAAACACTCAGAGCTAAAAATGCCATGTTTGCATGAAACCCTTGCCCCCTCAGGGCTTAGAAAACCCCATGGAAGAAGAGGAGGAAAATGTGCAAGAGACACAGGAATTAAAGGATACCAAGTAAGCAAGGGCATCTAAATCAATGACCAGAGCACATGTGAACTCAAAGAGATGGATGCCACACACACAGGGGCTGCACAGGTCCTTTGTGTACATTTATGTTAGGACTTTAACTTTGGTGTTTTCGTGGTAGTCCTGAGTATGTGAATAAGTGGGTCTCTGTTTCTTGTGCCTTTTTTGGGTGTTTTTTTTTTTTTTACGTTGGTTTTGTATAATTACAATGTGTTAGTTTTGTTTATTCTCATTCTTATTTTATTTTTATATTTTAGAAGCCTATTTGCTTTATAATAGCAGGCAGCAAAGTAGATCCTGATAGGAGTAGAGGTGAGGAGAAATTAGAAGTAGAAGGAAGAGAAACTGTGACAAAATTACTTTTAATAAAGGGAAAAATATGATAATGATGAAAAACAAGTCAACCTAGAATATGAATTGGGATATCCCTTTTATTTATTGATGAGGAGCCATATGGTATTCTTTATTAAATATGGCTGCATCAGTTCTGAGAATTTTCAAAGTAGTTCTAAATGGAGTTAAGTATTTTTACCACATCAAAATATAAAGTTCTTTTTCTTTCCTTCATAATTATTGAGGGGCTAGTCTTAATTTTTCTCTTTATAAATTTTCAGTTTATAGCCAATTTAAAGTATTGATTATAATTATAGGTATCATTCAGATTGCAAAATCTTAAAATTGTTAAATTCCTTGGGTTTAATGGTTAAAAACTACTTACAATTTTTCATATAATTTACATGCTCAGATTTTTTTCTTACATTGCTGATTTTCATTGTTTAAAAGCAGCCCATCATTGCTGATGGTTAGTGTCTATGTAGAATCATTGCTAAGGCCATCTAATGCTTCCATTATGTAAATTTTTAAATTCATTCTATGTGAAAAGTACTTTATCATTAAAAGTATTTTTTCAAAGACATAGTATGAATATATGCTACTTTCTCCAAGATAACATTTAGCACTTGTTCAAAACTATTATCTTTGCATTCAATAACCCTCTATGACAATAACCAAAAACTGTAATATAAAATTCTAGAGGCCAGCCAAATGTCAGATGGAGCTTGGGGACTCTTATGGAAGAAAAGGAGGAAAGATTGTAGAACTCAATGGGAATTGGAACTCCACAGGAAGACCAACAGAGTCAGCTAGCCTGGATGCCTGGGGCTCTTAGAGTGTGAACTACTAAGCAAAGAACATACACAGGCTGGATCTAGGCCTCCCCGCACATATGTTACAGATGTACAGTGTGGTCTTCATGTGAGTCCTGAACAACTACAGTAGGGGCTATTCCAAAAGTTGGTTGCCTGTATGTGGGATATGATCTTCTAGCTGGGCTACCTTGTATGGTCTCAGTGGAAAGGGTATGCTTAGCTTTGCAGACACTTGAAGTGCCAGGGTATGGGGATACCCAGTGGGTGCCCACAAACTCAGAGAAGAAAGGGAGGGGGAAATGAGGAAAGGATTATGGGAGGAGTGACCTGGAGAGGGCAGTGAGCAGGATGTAATATGAATAAGTAAAAAAGAAAGCTGAATAGCAATAACATAAATAGAATGAATCTCTTTGGAACCTCATTCATAACTTTAGCAAGAAAGATGAATATGAAATGTTATAGTTGAAATGAAAAGTTCATTTCAATGTGTGTGTGTATGTGTGTAGTAAGATTATAAATGAAAGTTATTGTGCTAGTGAAGGTGAGAAAAGTTAGAACCTAGCTAGATTAGATGTAGCCAGCAGGACTAAGGGTAAGTAGATGTGCCACAGCGACAAAAGTATGACCAATATCACGGTCTCTGACACAGGAGGAGGAAGGTTCTGTCACCTGAGCATGGAAGGATGCATTAGCAGCACACATGGGAACCCAGGAGCCTCTCTGGGACACTTCTATGAGAATATGCATGCAGGAAGGTATACCTCGAGCATCAAACAAGGATTGGCCATGCTTGTTTCCAGAACAAGACGAATAATATATTAACAGATTTAGAAATCATTACATGTGGGAAGCATTATTGCAAGGATACAGAAGGAACAAAATTGTTGAAGTCACTCCTATCCACTTAAATTCTGACAGTATATGAAAGAAAACAAGTAAAATACAAAAAGCAAATTCAAAAAACAAACACTACAGAGTTGAAAAGTAGCACAGAGAGAAATCAAACAGGGAAGACATGTAGGCATTGCAATCTACATAAAATGGTCATTTACATCATGGGAAAAGGCAATACTTGAACAAACTACTGAAGAAAACTGTGGGATCAGAAATATAGATAGGATTTTGACCAGATTAATACTAATCACAAACCCTGAAGATTCTGAACTTCTGCAATGTTTAAAGATGGGCAAGGAAAATATAATGGTTATGACATTTATTGACTTTACACTATTGTGAGAAGTATGGCAACCACTGAAGAGTTTAAGCAAAAGAATTACATAGGCTGCTTCCAGTTTCACAGCAACACAGACTGACCGCATATTGTTGAGGAGGGACAGAGCTAGAATTGGAAGGAAGAAAGAAGAAGACTTCAATCAATAGCCCAATTCTGGTTGGAGTTTGTGTAGGAAAGTATGTACAAACGTGGAGATGTGTGTTCAAATTTGGGCAGACTGTAAAGGTGGGATGAACAACAATTGGAATTTTCTCACAGACAAAATAATATTAGAAAAAGAGAGAAATAAAGGACCACTGCTATGAACAAGAACAATGGAGATGAGCTGGGGGTGGAAAAGTTTGTAAGGACAGCAGATTTAATTTAACTATCACTATGTAAAGAAAAACTGAGCTTAGTGTGGATAAATATTTTTATCTTATATCCACATGAAATACAAAATGGGCAATTGCATGTGTCAGTCTAAGCTGAAAGAGAGAGGTCTGTCTTAGAGAAAAATAAAACTCACTATTGAATAGATAGCATTTGATGGAAGTCTAAAGGATTTATTTAAAAAGTTACTGTAAAAAGAAATAAAATATGTAATTACCTATAAATCACTGAAAAGTTAAGAGAAAAGCGGGGGGGGGGAACTAAGACAAAAAGTGAGAAAGCAAAGTTAGATGTGGGAGGGATGTAGGAGTGAGAAGAAGCCATCTTCCTACATGAAAGAGGATCATACAGCACAGGCCTCCTATGGCAAGGATGACTAAGGATAGAAAAAATCAGCCAAATTACAGGATTAGCAGAGACACTTAAACACAGAAATGAGTCACAAATTTAAGAACAATATCTTAGTATATTAATTTAGTATAGAACAGTAAGGGATGAATAATTCAAGAAAAATATTGCTCATTTCTGAAGATTCTTGCAGTAATTTTATTAGGGATGCCACTTCAATTTTAATCAGACTGAACAACATGAACCTAAAAACGCATCCAGGTGATTTCTGTCACATAAGATGCTATGACTCTCTGTAAAGAGCTGTGAATGTGGGTACAGCTCACAATTTAGAAAATCTACCTAGGGAACATGATAGGTTTGGGTGAAGGATGGATTGCAGGGAAAAACACACAGGTTAGGGAAAATGATATAAACTCATTTTTTTTTCTAATTTGAATGTCATAGCTTTCCTTATTCTTTTCTTTTCTCTTTTTCTTTCTTCCCCCTCTCCTTCTTCCTCTCTCCCTCTCTCTCTCTTCCTTCCTTCCTTCCTTCCTTCCTTCCTTCCTTCCTTCCTTCCTTCCTTCCTTCCTTCCTTATTTTCCTTCTTTCTTGGTAAATATATTAATTTAGCTCTCTGGATATTGAAGTAGCAAGAATCGTTACTTGCTAGCAGAACTCAGCATGTCAACATGTGTCATTCCTTTGCGGCTGTGTATCTTAATTCTACTGTCCATCAGGGCAACAAAAGTAAAAAGTTTGTACTCTGTGCCTTTAACTCTTAAACTCTACCGCTACACATGAAGTATAGTTTTAACATAAAAAATAGTTGTGGGAGCTAAGAAACCGCAGACTTGGTGGATCAGCCACAAGGGAATGATAAATGGTGACCTTCTTTAAAGACATTCAAGGGTGCAGAGTAACTCTGGCCCGATAACCATAAAACACTCTCACTCACCATCCGGTTATAGACAGCCCCAGAATACATTATGACTTTGTAAGATATTAAGGAAAATTACTTGTCTTAAAGGGAAAGTACAATAAATAAAAGATGATTCATTGATTATTCAAAGACCGGATTTGGCATGCTTTGGGCTTTAAAATAATCATTAAAATATGCTAATTTACAGTAAGAGATGGAGAAACTCCATTCCTTGATGAAATGGTTTGGTACAAAATAAAAACTCTTACTGATCACCAAATGGATATTATAAAGCTGGAGATAAATATGTGTCTAAAAATAAAATTCACAGAATATCCTTACAAAAAGCCTGCACACTGCTAGAGAGAGGGTAAGTGGTTTTCGAGTTATATGAAAGGAAATCACTTAAACCAAAGCACAGCACAGAGAACTGGTTAGGAAAGACACAAGATAACTCAGTCACTGGATGCCTGTGAACAGACTATGGAAAGGCTGGATGCCTGTGAACAGACTACGGAAAGGCTGGATGCCTGTGAACAGACTATGGAAAGGCTGGCTATTTGCAAAGGATTCTTCCTAACTGTTCCAGACCCCATTGCCCTTTCCTTGTGCAGATATAGCTTCCCACCAGTACAATGGGCAAAGCAGAGCATAGAGACTGTGATGGGCACTCTATAGACAGTATAAATCTTGTCACTCAAAGCATCATTTATATTAGCCAAAGAGAAGTCATTTCTGGCATCTTCTAAATATGTCAGCAGTAGCTTCTGCAAAATGCTATCCTTAGTATGTAAAATACAGTTACCCAGAATCATGGAACAAAAGATAGTTAACTCTACTAGATGAAACAAGGTCATCCCCTTGTTGCACTGGCATCCTTGTGATGACATCTGGTACAGTGTCATCTAAATACACACATCCTGAGACAATCAAACAGTCAGCAATCGAGATGGGATTTTTTTTTTCTTGCATTCAGATTGTCATCTTTTCATTGTACGTGTATTCATAATTATCTTGGGCCAAGAATTCCTAGAACATTAGGGAACAAATATATCCCTTCAATTCTTCAAACAAAAATTATATTATAATCCAACTTTTGGTTTTATCTTAGAGAAAGAAAGGGTATAAAAAAAGTGTCTCTGATAATCTTTGTAAGCTGCAACTGTTCAAAGTACTGAAGATACAATAGAGTGTAACTGAAGAGCATTGTTATGATGTCATCTGGAGCCTATTGCAGGAAGACAGAAGCTCTCACTTCTACCTGCACTGAGTTCCTTCAGATTTAAAGACAGGATCCTCCTTTTTTTTCCAAACATTTGAGCTCAGAAATTTTTTACATGACAGAATAAAAAGGTAAAGTGTATCATATAGGATAATGGCATTTAACATCTTCAGGGTCCTTCTAAGTGGTGGCTTTGATAGCATTTATTACCCATAACCAAATGGAAAACATTTATTTTAGCCACATCTTTAAGCATAATGTAGGCTCCTGGTCAATGAACTCAGCTTCTATTTAATTTCCATGCACATCTGAGAAGTCCCTGAAGGATCATTCACAAATTGGCATGAAATGTGTTGGTAGACAGTAGACTCTTTAAGAGCAAATGGAATTCACATAGCCTACTGGAAAATAAAATCAAGACAAACTTATTTCTCTCTAATGATTATATTTATACATATAGATCCTAATTTTATATACAAATACATGCATATATGTAAACATTAAATATATATATAATAAACCTAAGGGTCACTCAACCATTCACAGTTAATTTTTCTTAAAATCAATAGTAACAATTCAGCATCTAAACATGTGAACGAAAGAAACAAAAAAAATCATAAACTATGGGGTATCCTATTCATGGGTGGGATTAAAGTTCACAAAATAAATGACATTGAAATGAAAGAGAAGAAAGTTTACATCCATTCATTTGAGCTACTTTGTTATAAACTGTGTAAAAGGGAAAATTATTTACAGAAAAGTTCTATTTGTAGACCTCTAGTGGTGATTTGAGTAACTGTCAAATTTCCTATCCTCCAGTTCTGTCTAATTCAATATAGTATGCAAGTATTCCAGAATATTCCTTTCCACAGAGATAATACAAGTACTAATGGATAGCTGTTTCTGTATTTGGGAAGCCAAGAAAAATAAAACAAATTCCTAAGTAAGTTGTTACTAAACTATCAAATAAAATATTATTTTATACTTAATAGCATTTAAAACCTACAGATTTTAATTTTCCATAAATAATATTCATTTATTCTTTCTTCTCATCTCAGGTTACTTGAAATCTGTTGATGTTTTACTAATCTAAAAAAATCTTAGCCAACATTTAAATGCACAAGCAATAAATGCATTATTTCCTTTGTAGATGAGATTAATGTTTATATTTATCTTTAAGTTAGAAAGCTCTAGAAATTGATTTTAAAGAAGAGTATCATAACCCTACCATCATAGACATAGTTACAGATATTCATATTAGTGGACATAAACTGGGTTCTCATTAAAAGAGAAATGTCTTAGTCAGATTAATTCTGCACTGGCTATTCTTATTAAGGACATTTTTGTGTCTTGCTAATATAGGCATTTGTCCACCTGTACAGGATACCTTCAGTAAGTTTTATTTCTAAATAGATGTTATATACTGCAGGCATTAAAATTAGTTTTGCCTGAGCAAATAGATCAGTGGATAAATAACTTACAATTTGGAAGAGCTGAGTTTGATCCTTTGAGCCCCAACATGGTGATATATGTATATAATCCCAGTACTCTTACAGCCAGATGGGAAACACAGTCAGGAGATCTTTAGATGTTCAAGAACCAAGTAGCCTGGCATTGGCTTCAGGAAAATAGCAAAAGAGACCCTATCTAAAACAAGGTAGAAACGTGAAGACAGATGCTAGAAGTTGCCCTCTAGCCTCCACACGCCTGTTGTTGTACTGTGTACCCATATCCACATACATGAATGATCTCTTTCCCAGTCAATCTATACACACACACAAACATTAAAACATAAAATGGGTCTGTGGAACAATATGCTTCATAAATTCAGTTCAGTAGATCAGTTATCTGTCACAAGCCACAGTGTGTTTCATGTCAGTAAGACATTTTTAAAGCCAGATTTATAAAAGGTGAAATATTAAACATTTAATAAATCATGTCCAAGATAACATGTATATATAATTATATATCTTCTGATTAATTTTTAGTTCAGCAATGGACTACTAGACATGTCCACTATCTCAGAGAGCTGCATTGCTTAATAACACACTAGCCAGCTCATTGTGTAAATGCATTCCACCATGTTTGCACAAGGACAAAATTCTTTAATTATGCATTTTTCAAAAAGCATCTTTTTATTGGAAATGGATGATTGTAGGATGCCAAGTCAATGTGAAACGCAAAGATAAAATAATTGCTTAGATGATAACAATGATTAGACAAAAGGGTTTGAAGCATTGTCTGGCCTAAAGGAGACTTTCTGAAATGTGTAGGGATTACTTATGAAAGAACATAGATGTACAGTAATGTTCATATGCCTACAAGGTATCAAAAGTGGAAGAACAATGACTGATAATACCTAAAAAAATTTTTGTTAAAGCTCTGAAACTTGGGTAATGATTATTTCAGTCTCCTGCTACAACTTGGAGATGCCATTGCTAATATTTGCATTTAAAGTACAAAGGGTACAATATCCACAAAGCTTCCCTATCATACAGAAATGGATATTTTTTCTTTTATATTGAATTTTATTTATATCCATGCTTGTGGAAAAAATTACTAAACAAAAGTCATTCAGTAATTTCTAGCTCAGAATGCATATTCCATCAGCATTAGAACAACCATCATCTTTTCTTGAAGCCCTTCTTCATAGGAAGTAAACGGCTGAGATGTGTGAGATGACAGGCAGCCTTAAAAGGGGTCAGTTTATTCTCATTTTAATCCTATGGAAGACCTATCCCATAAAAAGCCTGTCCTTGTCAAAAGTCCTCACGTTTCTGAGATGCACTCAACCCAATTAAATGAATAAGCTCTGGTGAGAAAAGGAATCAAAAGTCACACAATGTTGTTGACATCAAAACACTGACCAACTATAATAGCATATTAGCTTTCTGGGGACAAGAGGTTAGCAAGAGACTTCTGCCTGTTCTAGTCTTTGAGCCCTCTGTCATTTACCTCTTCTCACAGGTGAGCTATCATCTGTCCTCTAGAGCTTGCCACCTCCTTGGAGAGAAACCCTTCCCTCTCTTATTTCCATAAGACAGTAGGCTCTTTCTTCAAATTTGTGGTTCCCATTTTTTTCTGTCATTTACTGTTGTTACCTAAAGCATCCCAAATCAACTTCATCTTGACAGTAGTAAAAGACTCCTGCTTTACAGCTTTGTAAAGTCATGGTTCATAAGGAACTGTGGATATATATGTTTAAATGGCTATACACTCTAAGTGGTTCCTTTCATGGACTCCGTGATGTGATTGAGGGAAATGTTCTTCTTAACCTCACATGAAGTCTCTCCCTGGTTGACCCTAACCACAGAGCACACTAGTGAAGTCACAGAACTGGGACCTGAGCTCAATTTCCATGATTCTGTGACCCTTGTCCATCATTACTTTGAGAACAGGTTGGGATCTTCTGCACAAAGAATCCTAGGAAATTTGCATGAATATAATAAGACATTATATTTTAGCAGCAAAGCATCCCAACATTGTTTAATGGAAAGAAAAAGGAAACAACTTATTTTATAAAATGAGAAGGACTCATAACACAAGAGACGATTTTGAAAATTATGCTATTCTCAGGGAAATAGATGGAATTCATTATGTTGAGCAAAATAAGCCAGACTCAGAAAGACAAATATTACATATTTTCTCTCACATGTAGAGGTAGATTTCAATACACACAGACACACACATACACAAACACACACACACATACATGCACACACATGTACAGGCACACACATGCACACATATGCACATGCACCCACACATGCACATGCACATATGCACATGCACCCACACACGCACATGCACACACACACACACACACACACACACACACACACATGCACATGCACACACACATATATGCACATGCACACACACACGCACAGGCACACACATGCATGCGCGTGCACACACACACACCCTTGTATTTATGTATATGTGATAGAGAAGCACATTTGGTAGAGGAGAGGACCTAGGGTAGGGGGTCATGATGGATGATAATGGGTGGATAGAAACAAAGTACAATGGCTATGTGTGAAAATGGCATCCAAACCCATTTTTTCCATATGATAGTTATAAACAATTGAAAAGTGAAAACAGACTATTTGGATTGCTTTAATTTCTTACCTTGTAACTAGGATAATCCTCACCTCCATAGGTCAAAATGACTTTCAAAGGAAAGGTCAAAATATCTAGTTTATAGTGTTTTTCTTGCCTAGAGTAACACCTTTGTTTCCATTATAAGAGTTAAGAACTGCTCATTTATCCATAGATATAAATGCAGAAAGTACCCTGTTTACAGATTAGTAGTTGGCACACTGTGTAAAAAGGACTAGATACTGTTTACAACTGTCAGAAAAAAAAAAACATGTTGTAACTAAGAACTAGTAACTAAAATTGATACATAATTTCTCAATTCATCAAATATATCCCTGAAAGACACTGTGTCTTATAAGCATGTAATGAAATTTACGATACAGTTGTTTTTCCTGTTCACAGATGCAATTAACCTTGATATGATTTTGCTGCAACTTGGCATTTTATTCATTTTCAAAACTTGCTTTAGGATAAAAAATCCTATTATCATCTATGTCTTCTCAGATGGATAAATTATACTTTGGATAATTTCTACTTCTCATACAAGTTAAACTCATTTTAAAGTATGTATAGTATATCTAAAGACCACTATAACATAAAGTCATTTATTTTAGAGTTTAGTATTTGTATGGCTGACACTTCAAGCAGCTTATTTTGATGCTTTATGTAAGAAAATAGTACTCTTCATAAAATATATTTCATTGTTATTTTATGTGAGGCAAAACTGGAATGTTATAAAATAAAAGGCTTATGAGAAAATATAAATTATTATTGACATGAGTTGATAGTTTTTATTCTTATGAAAGTTTTATTCTTCCTTCTGTCAAAGTCTGGTCTCATTATTTAGAATAAAGCATAGTAAAATGGAATCAGAAGATTCAAAACAATGAAAGCCAAAGGGGAAACTGGGCACAATTACTTATTGTCTTTCCCTCACAGGGGAAGAACAGAGAAGGATGAAAGACTTATCAGAAGTCAATAACATTTTTAACAGATAAAAAGAAATAGGAATTTTAAACACAGCGTAATTATTGTCAAGAGATCTTACTGAAATCAATGGAATACAAACCACTCACAACCAATAGATTTCAACAGCCAGGAATGACATTGAATAGTTTATATTACTGTGTAAAATCAAAAGAATGCAGCTGTGAAGTAGGAGGGTATGCAAAATTATCCAAAGGCAGGTCAATTCAAAAGCAGCAGCTCCATGAAGAGAGTGGAACATTAATTCTCTGCTCAGATTGTGATAGTGTGGTTCAGTGGCTGAGCCTGCATGGTCTAAGCCCTAGAAGCAAGCATAGCTTGTAGAGTCAGATGAGTGGTTACAGAGGGGAGCATGGGTCAGCTCAGAAACTCACATCAAATGCCAGAGGCTCTACTGGCTGACTGTTCAATATCCTTAATCATCAGGGAAATGCAAATCAAAACAACCCTGAGATTCTACCTCACACCAGTCAGAATGGCTAAGATCAAAAACTCAGGTGACACCAGATGCTGGAGAGGATGTGGAAAAAGAGGAACACTCTTCCATTGCTGGTGGGGTTGCAAGCTTGTACAACCACTCTGGAAATCAATCTGGTGGTTCCTCAGAAAATTGGACATAGTACTACCAGAGGATCCAGCAATACCTCTCCTGGTCATATATCCAGAAGATGTTCCAACTGGTAATAAGAACACATGCTCTACCATGTTCATAGCAGCCTTATTTATAATAGCCAGAAGCTGGAAAGAACCCAGATGTCCCTGAACAGAGGAATGGATACAGAAAATATGGTACCTTTACACAATGGAGTACTACTCAGCTATTAAAAACAATGAATTTATGAAATTCCTAGGCAAATGGATGGATCTGGAAGGTATCATCCTGAGTGAGGTAACCCAATCACAAAAGAACTCACATGATACGCACTCACTGATAAGTGAATGTGTATACTTTAATCTTGCTCTATTACTGCAGAGTTATGGAGATTAGAGGCTAATTAATGACCCTGTGGTTTCCTCACCTATATTTAAAAAATAGTAGTTTCTTTATAGGTTTATGGGAAATTTACAAAGTTAACTTTGTAAACCATATGTGAATTTTTATAAACAATTAAGAAAGGTTAGTGCCCATCACCATCAGTGTTCATTTTCTGTTAGAAGTAATGTTAAAATAATTTGATTTTATGCTTGCTCTACTGGAGTTTAGATATATTTTGCCTTAATAGATTCATTCACATGGAAATTTTGATGAAGAAGCAACTTATATTATTGGCAAGTATTTCAAGATTGTGTGCCCCCTGACAGACTATGTCAGGATGCTATGATAAGCATTCAGTGTACCAACTCCACTGTGTGAAAAAACTCCTGTGCTTAATCCCTTGGCTTTTCATCATAGACTTGAATAAAGAAAAAGATAAGCCTTGATGAGCCATGCATCTTATTCTGTGTGATACTAAGAGCTATCCTTCAAGCCTTCATTATTTCAAAATAATAATGTGTTACTAAAATAACTCTCCATACTAGGACAGAGACACAGACTAGTTTCAGTTACCAGATTAAAAACTTCAAAATTCTGGAAGTTATCTTGACATTTCATGTCACCAAATATATAGTGAAGCAATTGTATGAGGAGAAAGAAAGAAAGAAAGAAAGAAAGAAAGAAAGAAAGAAAGAAAGAAAGAAAGAAAGAAAGAAAGAAAGAAAGAAAGGAGGGAGAGAGGAAAAGAGGGAGGGAGGGATAGAGGAAGGAAGGAAGGAAGGAAGGAAGGAAGGAAGGAAGGAAGGAAGGAAGGAAGGAAGAAAAGAGAGAGAAAGAAAAGAAAATTTCCTTCTAGGAAACTAGAAAAAAAAGGTAGCAATTATTCTTGAAATAGCATTTTTTCAACTGTCTTTTTTCAGCCCACCTTTATGCCCCTCTCTTCTTTTTCTTCTCCCTTTCTTTTTTTCTCTCCCTTCTGCTTCTGCCTCCTGTCCTGCTTCTCTGTTCCTGTGCTCTCTGTCCTCTCATTACTCATGTGCACAAAAACCTACACATACATATACACATACTATGATTCTTAATATGGACTGTGTGAGCTGGTGTGGAATGAATGATTCCTGTGAGGTTAATGTACACCTCTGGGCATGTATGTGGGGAATTTCCAGAGGTGATCCACTCCTGATATTTTTATTCTAGTGAATGAAACACTTGATGGCATATCTTTTGTACTGGATCTTGCCTTGACCTTTCCTGTATTCCCTTACTCTGCCTCTTGTCTCCCATGGAGTAAGTAGCCTCAGACATCAGCTCATTCCAACTTGATATTGTGCCTCTCTGGGAGCCTATAATCAATAAAACTAATGAATGTGAATGGTCTGATTGTTCTGAAATATTAGTCCAAATAATTTTTGTCAGCTTTAAGTTGTTTATCTTACATGTGTGGACACAGAGATGGAAAGCTAACATAATACAAGTTTCTATATTCAAGACACAAATGTAGAAGTGTATTAGTAAAGAGGAAAGAAAGTGTACCTTTGATAACATTCTTGATATAACTATGAGGTTTTGTTTTGACTACACTTTTTCACCAAGTCAGGGTAGATGGCAATAAAAGGAGGCAGGGAGTCCAGGATTATTTTTCAGGAAGAAATTTAGTCTGTTCCTTCAACAAGCTCCCTGATTTCTAAGCACTCCTCATGTGTATAATCTAGCTTTTTGAAGGAGAGAGGACAGGTTGGGAGAAGGATGAGGATAAGCCTTCTATCATCCCATAATCCTTTAGTACATATTCATAGTCTAAAGAGCACTAACTCATCCACAATCCAGAGAGAAAAAAAAAAACTATTCTCAAACATACCAGACTGTAAATGTTACTGGCAGAGTGAGCACAGGCCACTTTGTCTCAGTTCAGCTCCTTGAAAAAGTTACTATTTATTTTCATTATAAATTTAAGATGGATGTAGTATGATGTTTGGAAACATTAATGTGAAAAGGTCATGTTATTAAAAGTAATAATTTTATAAACTATCATTAAGAGATAATTTAATTGAACAATCTCTTTACATTGACTTCTTAAAGAGCTCAATTTTTAAGTTCATACACTACTCTATAGATTTGTTGTTTGGAGGGAGAACTGGGAGGTAAGTGCCAGAAAGCATACATTACCAAGCACTTGGGCAAAAGAAACTTAATGAGGATTGAACTTATTACATAAACAAGCAACTTCAGCTCAACAGTGATTTTTACTTTTCCAGATGTCCCACTTTAAAGTGGGTGTGTAAAGGTGAGTAAGATAGAATTGTCTTTTGAACCCAAGACACACCTAGTCAAATGGAGATGTGATAAGAGAATTTTACTACAAGTTTGTAATAAATACAATGAAATACACTTTCTGTCCCTTCCTTCAATACCCTACAGCTATCCTTTTTGTTTATCATCCAAAAATCTTACTATGATTCCTGTCTACCCAGTAAATCAATATTTTTACAGTCAATTCATCTCTATGATGCAGCTGATTTATCTGTTTGCCCAGCTGTCAAACAACTCTAGCTTCAAAGCCCCACTATCAACATTAAACTTACTGAGTTGTTGAATTGTATAAAGACTAAGACTGTTTTTCTTTCCTTAATAGTTGATAGTTGACTCAAACAAGTATAAGATAATTGAAAAAAAATATAGCATTGATTTGCCTTTCTTGAAAGTTTATAAAATATACTTGTGTGGTATTAATACCAAAAAAATAATAAGGAAAAGAAAACTCATTCAAGAAAATCATGTAAGGAAAATCTAGGTAGTCCTCACACTGCAATATGTCTCAAAGAATGACTTATACTGTTAGGCTCAAAATGGATTTGAGTAAGGTAAGCATGGTATCTCATGACTAATCACAGGTGACATACTGAGACAAAAGGATAACATCTAATTTCAGGGTAGTCTGAGCTACATAGCAAGTTACATGCTAGTCAATGAGACACAGCAAAAGTGTCTCAACACACACACACACACACACACACACACACACACACACACACACACACAAACAAAAATCATATGAACTCAACTTCACCTGAACACTGGGAGACACATATGACTTAGAGCTCATACTTAAAAGTTCTTGAATTTGATTCTCTTGAAATCTTGATCCTGTTTCACAGGATTCTGTCATCTCCCAAGGTTCTAATTCATGCAGTCTTTCACAGGATAGGAAATGTAGTCAGGAGAATACTAACAAACCTCAAATACAACATCTCAAAATAACTGAGCTAGAAGGAATATTCCCAAGTCCTTTGACATCTGTCTTAGGCAGGGTTTCTATTCCTGCACAAACATCATGACCAAGAAGCAATCTGGGGAGGAAAGGGTTTATTCAGCTTACATTTCCAAACTGCTGTTATCATCAAAGAAAGTCAAGCAGGTCAGGAAGCAGGAGCTGATGCAGAAGCCATGGAGGGATATTCTTGACTGGCTTACTTCCCCTGGCTTGCTCATCCTGCTCTCTTATAGAATCCAATACTACCTCCAATTTTCTGAGGTACCGCCAGACTGATTTCCAGAGTGGTTGAACAAGCTTGCAGTCCCACCAACAGTGGAGGAGTGTTCCCCTTTCTCCACATCCACGCCAGCATCTGCTGTCACCTGATTTTTTGATCTTAGCCATTCTTACTGGTGTGAGGTGGAATCTCAGGGTTGTTTTGATTTGCATTTCCCTGATGATTANATTGAGAAAATGCCTCACAGCTAGATCTCATGGAGGCATTTCCTCAACTGAAGCTCCTTTCTCTGTGATAACTCCAGTTGTGTCAAGTTGACACAAAACTAGCCAGTACAATTGACCCTTGTCAACTTGACACACAAATACATCACTAGTAAGCCTCAACCTTTATTTCTTATTCATCCCCAAGATCTTAAATAACTTTAAAAGTCCCACAGTCTTTACATATTAAAAGTTCAATCCTTTTAAAATATCCAGTATCTTTTAAAATTCAAAGTACTTTAAAATTCAAAGTCTCTTAACTGTGGGCTTCACTAAAAAACTTCCTTCAAGAGGGAAAAAATATCAGGGCATAGTCACAATCAAAAGCAAATATCAGTCTCCAACCATCCAATGTCTGGGATCCAACTCACTATCTTCTGGGCTCCTCCAAGGGCTTGGGTCACTTCTCCAGCCATGCCCTTTGTAGCACACACATTTTCTTCTAGGCTCCAGCTGCCTGTACTCCACTGCTGCTGCTGTTGTTGGTAGTCATCTCATGGTACTGGCATCTCCAAAATGCTGCTGTCTTCCAATGTAACGTGGCTTCAACAATAGCCGCTCATAGGCTCTCTTCATGGTGCCAAGCCTCAACTCCTTTGCATGACCCCTTCTGCCCTAGGCCATCAATTGCAACTGAGGATTCACCTTCACCAATGGCCTTCCATGGCCTATCATAGTGCCAAACCTCAGCTGTTCTGCATGACCCCTTCATGCTTTCAAAACCAGTACCACTTGGGTGACCCTTATACATTAACAGGTCCCACTGCAGCAGGAGTACAACCTAGGCTATCTCTGTAACACAGCCTCTTTATGCTTTCAGAAAACACTTCCCAAAAGATGTCACCTCAACCATGCTGGTCTCTTCTTAATCACCACTAATTTCTTAGCTCCAGCTAACCAGAATCAATAGTCCCAGTAATGCAAAGGTTTTGATTTAGTAGTTCTGGTATCTTGTTAATCACAGCTAATTCTTCAGCCCCAGCTAACCAGAACCACAGAATAATCAAACTCCAAAGTAGCAATGGCCCTGAAAAGAGTCTTTAATTTTTCCCTCTGAAATTTCACAAACCAGGCCTCCATCTTCTTCCCTGTTCTCAACATCATCTTCCAAGCTCCTACACAACATCTTACAGAGCTCTTAACACTGAATGGATCTTCTAGCCCAAAGTTCCAAAGTCCTTCCACAGTCCTCCCCAAAACATAGTCAAGTTGTCACAGGAATACCCCACTCCTGGTACCAATTTGTCTTAGTCAGGGTTTCTATTCCTGCACAAACATCTTGACCAAGAAGCAACTTGGCTAGGAAAGGGTTTATTCAGCTTACATTTCCACATTGCTGTTATCACCAAAGAAAGTCAGGACTGGAACTCAAGCAGGTCAGGAAGCAGGAGCTGATGCAGAAGCCATGGAGGGATGTTCTTTACTGGCTTTCTTCCCCTGGCTTGCTCAGCCTGCTCTCTGATAGAACCCAACACTACCAGCCCAGAGATGGTCCCACCCACAAGGGGCCTTTGTCCTTTGATCACTAATTGAGAAAATGCCTTACAGTTGGATCTCAGGGAGGCATTTCCTCAACTGAAGCTCCTTTCTCTGTGATAACTCCAGCTGTGTTAAGTTGACACAAAACTAGCCAGTACAACATCCTTTGCTGATCTGAGTAGGTAGGTGTCATAGCAAGCCCAGGCCTAAGCCTCATACCTGAGCTAGAGCAGAATCTAGCCAAAAGGAGTTGGTCTTTGGGGAATGACATGATCCTAGATACTTATAGAGTACAAGATAACTTTTACGTACTTATTTACATAAAACCACTTTAATAATATTAAGAGATGCTATCCGACATCTCCAAAGAGCTAAAGAAGCTAGACTCCAGAAAAATGAATAACCCCATTAAAAAATGGGGTACAGAGCTAAACAAAGAATTCTCAATTGAGGAAATCCGAAACATCAGATGTTTCTGAGAAACATCAGAAAAAATGTTCAACATCCTTAATCATCAGGGAAATGCAAATCAAAACAACCCGGAGATTCCACCTCACACCAGTCAGAATGGCTAGGATCAAAAATTCAGGTGACAGCAGATGCTGGCGAGGATGTGGAGAAAGAGGAACACTCCTCCATTGCTGGTGGGATTGCAAGCTTGTACAACCACTCTGGAAGTCAGTCTGGTGTTATCTCAGAAAATTGGACATAGTACTACCAGAGGATCCAGCAATACCTCTCCTGGGCATATTCCCAGAAGATGTTTCAACTGGTAAAAAGGACAGACACATGCTCCACTATGTTCATAGCAGCCTTATTTATAATAGCCAGAAGCTGGAAAGAACCCAGACGTCCCTCAACAGAGGAATGGATACAGAAAATATGGTACATTTACACAATGGAGTATTATTCTGCTATTTAAAAAAAATGAATTTATGAAATTCTTGGGCAAATGGATGAATCTGGAGGACATAATCCTTAGTTGAGGTAACCCAATCACAAAAGAAGTCATTGGATATGCACTCACTGATAAATGGATATTAGCCCAGATACTTAGAACACCCAAGATACAATCTGCAAAACACATGAAAATCAAGAAGGAAGACCAACGTGTGGATACTTCATTCCTCCTTTGAATAGGAAATAAAATACCAATGAAAGGAGTTACAGAGACAAAATTTAGAGCTAAGATGAAATGATGGACCATACAGAGACTAACCCACTGGGGATCCATCCCATAATCAGTCACTAAACTCAGACTCTATTGCATAGGACAGCAAGTATTTACTGAAGGGACCCTGATATAGCTGACTCCCACAGAAATGGATGCTCACAGTCATCCATAAGAGGGAGCATGGGGCCCACATTGGAGAAGCTAGAGATAGAACACCAGGGGTCTGCAACCCTAGAAGAGGAACAACAATATGAACTAAACAGAACCCCCAGTACTCGTGTCTCTAGCATCATATGTAACAGAAGTTGGCCTAGTCAGCCATCATTGGGAGGAAAGGTCCCTTGGTACTGCAATCTTTATATGCCCCAATACAGGGGAACGCCAGGGCCAAGAAGTGGGAGTGGGTGGGCAGGGGAGGGAGGAGGGGGGAGGAGACTTTCAGAATAGCATTTGAAATGTAAATTAAGAAAATATCTAAAAAAAAAGATGACATTTACAATGTAATTTGAGTTACATGGAAGTTGATGTATCTATTAATCTATATAGAAATATTGAAAAAACATAAATTAGACCTTTTAATTGCCACATGTATTATACATCCTAAAAAGTTTTTCTCATTGTGATATAACTCTCCAATTTCCAATAAAATAATGGAAAATAAAAAACAATAAAAAAAAGAGATGCTAAGACACAGAGTTTTAATCTGGGGAAAGTAGAACATATTTTTTAATAATGCAAGTATACATGAATGGCACACAATGATCCTCCAAATGAATTTTAAGTAAATGCAGAATTAAGCTATTATGTTTAATACTTAAGCTCTAGATATAAGCCAAATTTTTCTTCTTTCTGCTTTTAGAAACATAATTACCACTTATAAAAATTTTCAAATGATTAAATATACATGTGCACACAAGTACACACACATAAATATAGCTAAAGGATTTAAGAATCAAAATTCTTTACAATTCATAGTAAATTACTTTCTAATTGACTGCTCCTTTTATATTACTTGTAAACTTAGTCTATAATTCTGAAAATTATGATCTGATTATTTATAGAGCAATTGCCATTAAAAGCACATTCTAAGAGCCTCATTAGTTTAACTACCTTGACTTGGAATAATAATTAAATAAATTCATCATGTAAATCATTTTAATTTGGTATTAAAGAAACTTGATGAGGATGAAAAGGCAGCATTCTTGGAGTATCTTCAATGGAGAAATATTTGGGATTTAATCACAGAGAACAAATCCACATTTTTGAGAAGGTTTAATTTCTACTGTTAAATTTGTTACATTTGTGTTTGAAAAAAAAAACAACAAAACATTTTAGCCCACACAATTTTTTTCAAAATAATCCCAAAAAATGCTAAGTAAATTTTTTTAAAGTTCAGCAAAAATAATTAGAATATAAGACAGGAGGGTCTCTGGGGACTTTGGAATTCAAATTAAAAACACTGTTAATAGGTTTTCTAATTAAAACTCAGGATCATAAAAAATTAAACACCAACTTTCATTTCCCACTAAGTATAGTTTTACATCATTCTTATTAAAAATGTGTTTTATTAGATTCCCCAACTAAATTAAACGGTGAAGCAGTAGATGCTTTTATTGTTGGTTCATATGCCTTAATAATAATGCATGAAACTATCGGGTTCAGCCATAATAGATGCAATTTAATCAGGAGCCTATTTTTACTAAAATGTTACTCACATATCCACTGAGCAGTAAAAAAAAGACTGAATATGAACACTGGGTAGTTCTATGTCATTTCAGTGCGTGCATGGTCTTAGCTTATATCCAGTATGTACAATTTTCATCAATTTATCCCAAACAGACTATACATTTTAGATCATGAGAGATGCATTTTTATAAACTACAAAAGAACTGCCACCCATGGCAACTGTCATAAGAAAGGACAGAGTTGAACCCTGCATGACCTCACAAATCCTCATTCTGAAAGAAACTTAGAAAATGCTAGGTAGAGGATGAGGTTCTGCAACTTGACAGGCTGCCATTGTGGAACTTAGGGGCAAAATTGGAGAATGAAGAAGAGGTAACATTGGAAGCACTGATTTACAACATTCATGTAGTTTGATAGGCTTTTGAAGGGCATACAAGTTAGCTCTCAAAGGTATGTATATGTTAAGATGAATTGGAATGCAGGAGAATTATTCTGCTAGTTCAGCACACAATCTAAATTTGGATAGAAGAAAATGTGGAACTGTACTCCACACCTCTCTACTTAATTATTTACCACATAACTAGAGCATTCTATTTTTAATCGACTCCATTCATACTCCCCAAGGCTACTGTCATTTCAATTGTATAGGAATTCCTGCTAACTGAAATAGAAATTCATCCAATCTCAAGAATGATTTGATTTGATATTCTTAATGTTCAGATTTTAGAGCTTTCTAGGATGCACCAATTGAATGAGGCATCCTTATACAGTTCTAACATTTTGTTTATTTTTATAATTCCATTATCTAACAATGCTAGGATTCAGGTCACATGTGCAATGGATGGAGATGATAACACTTCCTGCCTACTCTTGTCCATCTTCTACTTAAAATCCAACAGTTAATTTTCAGAATTATACCTCTGAATGATACATTGTTTCTTTCTTTTTTTTTTTTTTTTTGGTTTCTGGTTTTTTTGAGACAGGGTTTCTCTGTATAGTCCTGGCTGTCCTGGACCTCACTTTGTAGACCAGGCTGGCCTTGAACTCAGAAATCCGCCTGCCTCTGCCTCCCAAGTGCTGGGATTAAAGGAGTGCACCACCACACCCGGCTTCACATTGTTTCTTTTTGATTGCCCAACTCTTATGCATATTTCCCATATGAAATACCCAAATAGCCTCAAAATAGCAATCCCAGCTTAGATTCTCAAAGTTACTTGTTGAGACCATTTATTTGTTCCCAGTTAACAAGGCCTAAGTATACAGGACTAAGTGTACTTTTCACAGGATTAATTTGTCCAGAGGATATTCCAAATAAGACATCAATATTTGAGAAACTATCATTTGAATTTTGCCTACTTATCATGTGATATTGTTACTGCAATGAGAAAACTAACTACTTCAATAAGGAATGTAGATGATTGATTGATTGATTGATTGATTGATTTGATGTTTTAGCAGGATAGTATTTTACACTATATCCTGGACTTATCTTAAACTCTAGATGTTCTCTTCTCAAGCTCCAGAGTTCCTGCAGATTTAGGCCACCACCACACCTTCAATGACATCATAGCTGCCTTCATTTATGAAAGCATGTTGATGTTTACACAGTGATACAACTTAGTGATACATTTCACAGCATGTGTCTTTGTGTGACTATAAAAATCAGGGCACAAAATCATATTTGCTGGAAATAAAACCTCTAGTTTGTGGCATTGGCTGAGTTGACATGCCACTGTCACAAGACACTGAGCAGCTACCCAAGAGCACTAGGTGCATAATGTTACTACCAAAATAACAGAAGTCTTAAGAACAGAAATATTAATTTCTGCTGTAAATCTCTGGTTTTAAAGTTGATGAATATTAAGAGCAAATAATCATAAGGATGTTCCTCAGCTTCCTCTGGCATCCTTGTTATCATTTTTTTAAAGGCAAAAAGAAAAAAAGCAACAGCTTACCATGACTACAAAAGAGAGAAATCATCTGATATATCAGTTTTTACAGTTAATTCAGGTACAACTATCTTCTTAGAAGACAGCAAGATATATCAGAAGTGATTTGCATACAGTATTTAATTTAGAAAAGCAAGAAGATTGCTTTATAGAAAACAATTGACCCTATCAAAGGAAATCAAATGCTTGCCTGAATTGGAGCTTCAGGTCTGTCTCAAAGGCTGAGGCTGTCATAGGCAACCTCAGAAAGCAAGTATCACACATCAGACATCTCAGGGCAAAGGAACAACTCAGCGGGGAGATGCTGTTTAGAGCTGCGCCGAGAAGTGTGGAATCTAAGATTTAAAGGTAAGAACTTAATGGGTGGCATTTTGTTACTTTACCTAGGATCTATTTAAATGGATGCCACAGCATGAAATTTAACAAACAAGCTGTCTCAGGATCCATGTGGCTGTGGGCTTTTAGATCCAGGCATGTCTCCTTGAACTCTGCAAGCCACAGCCATTCCATACCAAAGTTGTATTTACAAGCTCCCAAACCTTCATAGCAGCACTGAGGACCACATGTTTTCAGGAGCAAACCCAGGGTAAGCAGAGCAGTTAGGTGAATTTAACCCAAAGATAGTCTTTTAAATGTATTAAACTATTCAAATTCTGCAATGTGGTTTCGTTAAATAAAAATCAAGGGTAAAATCCTTCCTAGGCAAAGACTGACTTTTATGTATTTTGTGTACTTTTGATTTTGTTTTTAAAGATGGTCTATGTGTTTCTTATCTTTTGTTTTAACTGAGTGAGGAAAGCAATATGGACTTCAAATATGCAAAAGAAACTTACTATTCTATGCTGATCTCGGAGTACCTTCTCATAAATTCTTTATTCTGTTTCTGTCTTCTTGACCTTTGCTTAATTATCTAACCCAGGGCAAAACATTTTCCTTCCTTTCCTCCCTGTCTCCAATACATCAGAATTTGATGACTACATTTTAAATCTGTGATAAGCATATTGAAATAGAAACATAAAAGAAAGGCTTTCAGTCTTCATTCTCCATTGTATATGGTGTTCAATAGAGACATTATATAAACCTGCCTACGTTACAATTTCTGGAATTTCAAAAAGCTGCAACTTTCTACTTCAGCCTCTTTGGTGAATATTTCAACTTGATACTAAGGAAAAACAGAATATTTTACTCTAACTTTTAAAAATTTGTTCATTCAGATTTTAGAAATCATTTCACTTTAGGTTTTAACCTAAACATTTAGGTGAGGCTGAGATAGAAGGACTAGGAATTTGAGGCTAGTCTGGGCTGCATGAAACCATGTCAAAATAAAATAGCATACAAAAGCATACAGTGATGATAAAAGATTTTATACATAGTAAAATGGACGTTTTAACCAATTATTATAATAGGAGTTTAACCCATCATCTCTCCCAATGCTTTTGGCACATCTGATTTATGAGTATAGACAAAGGAACTCACTCTGTTACAATAAAATATTACTCTTGCACAGTTTACTAACACATGTAGCTCTTTAACCATAAATTATATACTATTAATATGAAATGCTCCTCACTCAGACAACCATATGTCAAGCCCACTCTATGGAAAAGCATAATCAAAGAGCATTCCCATCCTCATGTGTGTCTACCACAGCTCACTCTTTTCTTTTCTCCATATTTCCCTTAAAGCATTTCCCTGTGGATTCTCCTCTGACAGTCCTCCTCTGTCTGCACAGACTCCTCTTCCTTGCCTATGTTGGTCATTTCTGACTGTTGGGCCATTTGCACCCCCTACCAAGCAAGTACGCCATTGTTGTGTCTGGAGATGGTACACGTATCTCCAAAAGAAAACATGTACTACCACGCAGTAAGCAATTGGAAAAAAGCTGCTAGATATTTACCAAAACCAAGTCAGGGATCAACAGTGTGGGGGCTGGGAAGTTCTGCCTCATGAACTCTATAATGGGCCCACATCAGGATGCTCACCCCACATTAGATAGGTTATACCACATTTCCTTACCTTCTTATACTCTTTAAAGATTAATGTACACCATCCACAAGGTTCTAACATACCCTAAGCTAACCAAGACTTAGTTCTTCAAACATCCCAGTATTTAAAAAAAAGATGAATATTTAAAATTAGATATTAGAAAATATCTAATAAAAGTTGGAAAAAATGAAAGTTTATAATAACAAAAATTTAAAGTTTCATTTTCAAAAAGCAAAATAGTTTCACATAGATGTTAAATTGATCACTTTATATTATAGCATATATGAGTTAGGGCTATCCTTGTAAAAATGTCTTATGTATTTATTTGCTCAGCATTACATACAAACACCAACACTTCCAAACATTTGCATATATACATATCTGTATAGAATTTACATGTAAAAGAAAATAACTAGGTATGAATGGCAAAAGATAAAGAGCACACTATAATTATAAAATAAGTATGATGAAGTAGTACAAGTGTATATATGGAGGTGTGTACATGAGTGTGTGCAGGCACATAGGCACACTCATGGGGTAAAGAGAATTGCACAGTGTGGTGTTAGTATGGATA
>LR749595.1:1700066-1875056 GCA_902729485.2 Mus minutoides | reverse complement strand
GCTCAGCAGGTAAGAGCACCCGACTGCTCTTCTGAAGGTGATAAGTTCAAATCCCAGCATCTACATGGTGGCTCACAACCATCCGTAACGAGATCTGGCGCCCTCTTCTGGAGTGTCTGAAGACAGCTACAGTGTACTTACATATAATAAATAAAATAAATCTTTTTTAAAAAAAGTAATAATAATATGGAGAGCTCTCAAAGAACTATATCCAAGGACATCTTAAAAAGTCCGAATGTATGTCTGAATGCATGAACACACAGAAAAGATGGGTCACAGGCAGCCATGTGCCCTGCTGAAATCCATCATGTGCGCTTACTCAAAATTACCAAAACAACAATAAAGGACAATTTAGAGGTCTCTGCATATTTACTATCAAAATCTGTTAGAAACACAGGACACACACAAAGATACAATGGTGTGTGAATATAAAAAAAAAATCCAATGGGGGAGAATCAAATGCCTAGCTAAAAAAAACAACCTAATGAAATAATGGGAAATCTCCTTAATAAAATACGTGAAATAAGATGCAGAGAAAAATGAAAAAGTTATAAATGTACAATGTGATGTCAGTTCTGCCAAGTAAGCACACATATAAGACGCCCTCAGTGCAGAGAACAGAAAAGTAGTCTCCACAAGCTTTCTTATGGCTGTGACTGGTCATAACTCATGCTTGCCTACCCAAAGACAACCAGTATCTCACTGCTCAACAGAATCATTCCAACTGTATGTAGCATGTACCAGTTTTATTAGTTTATCTGTGGCAATTTAATCTTTGTTTTCAAGGTGAGTTTAGAAAGCCCTCCTACTGTCTGCTGTTAGAAACAATTGCAAAATTTTCCTCTGCCTTTTATTCTTTGCTTTTGAATTCTGTCCTAGGGGTTACTGTTGCTATAATGAAACACCAAACAAGTTGGGGAGGAAAGGGTTTGTTGGCTTATATCTATACACCATCAAAGGAAGTCGTAGTGGGAAGCTGGGAGGTGTAGGCTAACACAGAGGCTGTGGACAGGTGCTGCTTACAGGCTTGCTCCTCACAGCTTGCTCAACCTGCTGCCTTCTTGCATAAAGAGCTCAGGATCATCAGCCCACAATGGGCTGAGCTCTCATGCACTGTTCACTAATTATGAAAATGCCCTATAGGAGTGTCTGCTTACAGCTAAATGTCTGGAGGCATTTTTCCCATTTGAGGTCCTTTCCTCTCAAGTATAACTGTAGCTTGAGTAAAGTTGCAAGAAAACTAGTCAATGCAAATACCCAGCCAAGCAGTGGGATTTCTTCAAAATGTATGTATACATGTTTAGCTTCTCTGTAAGTTTTTTTTTTCTTTTTTCCCCTTAATTGAAAATAAGCTTTTTTTCCCCTCACATTAATATATCTTATTATGGTTTCCCCTCCCTCTGCTCCTCTGTTTCTTCCATTGCCCACCCCCATCCAGACTCCCTCCCTTTCTGACTCTCATTACAAAGAAAACAGGATTCTAAGGGATAATAAAATATAATGTAGTATAACAAGATAAAACAATGACATCAGAGTCCGACAGGACAAACAGAAGGAAAAGAGCCCAAGGCACAAGGCTCAGAGACCTGTGATCTTGCATTTCACCCTGTTGCTGGGGTGTGGAATGCTACTTGGGCAGGAGAAACTCAGAGAAGCTAGAGTGCATTTGCCATAGGCCTGGCTGTCGGTGCTAGGCTGGAGAGAACCACTGATCCAGGGCTCAAGGGGTGGAAAAATGCAGCCTAAGATGTGGGATGCCGAAGTTGGGGCTCCCTCACTCCCAAGTATCCAGTCAGTACTGGAAACCATGCAGAGGAGAGTCAGTAACAGAGGGTCACGGTCCTCAGCCTGCTGACCTTGTCTGTTCTCTGCTCCTCTGTGACTTCCAGCAGCGTCTAGATGTCTAGGTATCTGAGAACCTCCCCACCCCAGTTCCCCACGGGCTTCCCTTTGCAGGCCCAGGACTCTTGATTCTCAGTTCCCAACTCCCCTACTGGGAGTCAGGGAACCCCATTTTAAGACTCCCACATCTTAGGCTGCATTCTTACACCCCACTGAGCAGTGTATCAGCTCTTCCCTTGAGCCCAGAACCAACTGCGGGCAGGCATAGGGTAAATGCATCTAGCATCTGAATTTCACCTGGCCAAGTGGCATTCCACACCCCAACACGGGGTGAATCGGGAAACTGCAGAGACCCACTCATTCATATACTCAGGAGTTCCATAAAAACACTAAAGTGGGAGCCATAATACATAAGCAGAGGACCTGGTGCAGACCAGTGAAGGCCCTGGGGATGCTGCTTCAGCCTCTGTGAGCTTTTATGATCTTTAATCGTGTTGATATAGAAGGTCTTGTTTCCTTGGTGTCCTGCATCTCCTCTGGCTCTTACTATTTTAATGTGTATGTGCTTGTGTGAATTTACGCATACCTATGCATGCAAAAGCCTGTAGAGGCCTGAAGAGATTGTTATATTCCCTGGAATTTGAGTTGTGGACAGTTATGTGGTGACATGTAGGTTCTAGGAACTGGATCCAAGTCCTTTATAANTGCCTTTCTCTGATGGAATAGTGCTGACTTTAACTTGCTTGTTTTTGCTGACTTGAGGTTGAAGTGAAGATTAATCATTATCTGTATTTACCATTGGCATAGACCTGGCTTCCCGAATTCTCCCTGTCAGTTGCTCAGTTTTTAACTTGTCTTTTCCTTATTTACATGAATTCTTTAAATAAGTTGTATATTAATTCTGTGCCAGCTTTTAACTTTACAAATAAAGCCAGCCTGGGCAAGACAGGGAGACTCAGAATTAAGAAAATGTGGCCGGGCATGGTGGCGCACACCTTTAATCCCAGCACTCAGGAGGCAGAGGCAGGTGGATTTCTGATTCGAGGCCAGCCTGGTCTACAAAGTGAGTTCCAGGACAGCCAGGGCTACACAGAGAAACCCTGTCTCGAAAAACCAAAAAAAGAAAATGTGAAGTCTGAATGGAAGTATACATCTTAATGAAGATATATATTATATATATATATTGTCAATTTAAATATATATAATATATCAGCATCAATTTATAGATATTCCTTGGGAGGGAAATCAATGAGAGACTATTTAGATACAAAGTAATAATCATTTTAAAAGAAAAATTTGAGATACTTTATTAAGGATTAATTGATTTATTCAGTCAATACAGAGAAGCCTTTATAACTGAATGCAAAATGATGAGAGATGATTTGACTAGACACTGCTGTCAGATGTCAAGATGGAAACTGACAAGGAACTGCAGGATTACTGTGAAATCAACAAATCAAGAAGAGCACCACAAAGTACTATGGCCTGGATTTCCTTGTTTTATTAGTATTATTTGGTGTTTTATCCATTCTTCATGATTGAAAGATGCTTCTCCACTTTCTTTTCTTTAACTACCAAGGAAATAAAGTAGTCTCAAGGAAAACCAAAATTAAAAAAATCAATAAGCAACAGAAAATGTTTTCAAACAAATATTTACCCAGGAAAGGAAGTTTGAAGATATAACCACCCACTAAAAACGACCCTCTCCCTCTCTGCTCTAGCCATGACCCTCGCCCTACTTAGATGTTTCATCTTGGTTCTAAGTTTGACACAGATAGTGGAGCCTCTCCTATGTGGTTTACTGATATGCTTGCTGCAGTGTGATTCAGAGCACTCCGTCCTTCTTAATACACCAAGCTCATCTGCTAACATATATCAACACCTGTCATGAATATGAGTCTGGGGAGCTGAATTCTGTAGCCCACTTCCTTCATTATTGCCTTGAATCTTCTCTGTGGCACATACTGTGCAAATTCCACCGAGAGAGGCCTGGGTGATTTAGAATCAAAGCCACCAAGAGTTCTGTGGTAGGATCTGGGATGTGGAAAGCCCCAGATGGCATGGAGTCCTCTAAGGACAGAGATGAAATGAAGACACACCAGTGGGTGATAAGGGAGGAAGATCACTAAAAATACCACCTGTCTGTTCCCTCGCCGCCCCCCATGTCCCTCTCTCTGACATCTGTGGAAAAGCACCATCATGCTTCTCTTTCCCATGTCCAAATTCTCACCTTTCTAATTCAATCTCCACCCTAAAGCCAGATGATCTTTGAAAATACTGGACCAATTCCTGACTCCCTCTGCCGTCCCATTGCACATAAGAAGAAATTCAAAATGGTTGAGTCCCCAAAAGTCCTGCAAAAAGCGTTCCCTTCTCATTTCCCCTCCTACCTCAGCTCCCTTCTTTTTACTACTTTAGGTCAATCCTTTAAAACCAGCCAAACTTTCCCTCTATACAATGGCTTGATAGAATCTCTTCACAGGTAAGATGTTTAGTGATGGATATGGAGAAAGCATGAAATTAGTGAGGCCTTAAATAGAATTAGATGCTCTTCTGTGAGAGTTTTCAGAGGACCAAGGTCCCTCTCTGTCTTCCTTTCTGTCTTTTATCATGCGATAACTCAGTGTCCTCTTCCTCTAGAAGATATATAAGGCTTAACAGTCATAAAAGAGTACAGTGATCTTGGACTTTCAACTTACAAAAAGTGAGAAACATTTTTATTTTCTTTAAAAATCACCCAGTCTTTGGAATTCTGTCATAGCAGCATGAATGGACTAAGATACCTCCCAAAGATCTTTATTTGAACTGTTCCCTCTAGTTGATGATTCTTTTTTGAGAAACTTTCATGTTTGAGTTTTTCTCATTGTCTCAATACATAATTTTGTTATTGTGTCTAAAGCTCTGCCCAACTTGTTCTTTAACAGTGCTATTCAAATCATGTTTACATTAGACTTCAGAAAATCTGTAATTTAAGTACATAGCTTTAAACATTATCACTTTCTCTGTGGCTAGAGTGAGTTTTCAAGATACTATGTTTCTGTCGCACACAAAGTATTAATAGGAAAATCTGGTATGGTCAAATGAATCAATAAGTATTCTCATGTAGCCATGGCCCTCACCCTACTTAGATGCTTCATCCTGGTTCTAAGTTTGACACAGATTGTGGAGCCTCTCCCACTGATCTTAGTTAACTAGACCTTCCTGAGATCCTTAAGTGAGACATAAAACAAAGTGGAAGTGTCCACTTTCTCTGTAGATACAGCTCAGTGACGGGCACGTTGATCTTGTGCTGTGTACAGAAAAGATAGATAGGTTAAAGTATCTTTCAAGTAGGAAATCTAAAGATCAGAAAAGTCTTCAAAAGGCAGCATAGATTTCAGAGGGAAATGAACAAGATGACTGATAGACAAAATCCAGAAAAATATTTGTACTGAAAAAAATAAAATAAAATAAAACCAGGAGAAAGTAAAGATGCAACATCAGGAGAGAGAAGGATGCAGACAAGATGGCAGATCGGAACACTGTTACAGAGGGTGAAAACGAGAGACATAATTACTAAAACCTGGCCTAGAAATAGGAGCTAACTTTGCTGCTGTGGAAGCTCTGTGGAATGGGAGAGGTATCAGGATTTGAGAACTGTTCTGTATTCTCCAAAATGGATGTTATGGGCACAAACATCATCTTGATTTTTTTTAAATGAAATAATTTTTGTAACTTATTAAAACAGTGGAAAAAGCTAGCAATCAACAGCAAGAAGAGTCAGAGAAAATATGTAAGTCAGATGACACTTCTGAATCTCAATAGAAGGGTCAGAGAAAATATGTAAGTCAGATGACACTTCTTAATCTCAATAGAAGAGTCAGAGAAACTATGTATGTACATAGGTCTGGATGATGCTTCTAAATCTCAACAGAAGTAGAAAATACATTTAACAGAATTCAGTCACTTCCTAATCAACTATCTCTGAAACTGGGTATGGAAGGATAATACCTCAGCATATGAACACTATCTATGATCTCCTTAGCTGACACCATAATGAAGGAAACAGATAAGCTCATTCTCTGTATCAAGGATGCCCACTTTCACAGGTCTTATTCAATAAAATACAATGATTTTTTTAATACTCCATGTTAAGTAAAATTATGTGTACATACAGGATGAGAAAGGTATGTGCACATGAGTACATGTGTTCAAGGCAATAAAAATAGGGTGTTGGATCCCCCGGAGCTGGAGTCACTGACAGTTGTGAGATGCCCAATATGGATGCTGGGAACCAAACTCAGTATGCTTTTATTTACTAAGCTACCTCTCTAGTTCCAGAACTTGAAATTAGCCCAATGAGATAAGGCAAGAAAAATAAGTAAAGGGGACACAATTGAGTGTTGACGTTAATGTTTCCAGATGGTTCCAAGCAACTCAAAAAAAAAAAAAAAAGATAAAGATTCTACCAAAATCTGCTAAATAAATTCAAATTATCATAATCCAAAAATTAATATATGAAAGTCAGAAGCGTTTCTTAATAATGAAAATAATGACTCCATTACTTAAGGAAATGAAAGTTATCATTTAGTAGAGAAACCCGAATAGCCATGCATATGTTATCACCATTCACAACAGTCAGGTCATGAGATAAGTCTAGATCAATGGAAGACTGAGTATATAAATTGTGTTATATAGTTACATGAAATATTGCCCCATCATAAATAACAGTAAAACTTTTTCATCTGCTGAAAAATGAATATGTGTCCATGTTAAGTAATATAGGCCATAGTTAGACTAGCATTGCATGTTTTCTTGCATAAGTGGAATCTAGCAAAAAGAAAAAAAAAGGTGGGATTAACTTAGAAGCCACACTCTAAGAATGACTAATTTAGGGAGGGAGAAGGAAAGAAATGATACTGGAATAAATGTGATAGAAGTTTAGCATATATTATAAAACTGATGCAATGAAATCCATTATTCTTCACAATTGACTTGTGCTAATAAAATATGTAGACAGAGGAAAAGAGGAAAAAAGGAGGCATCTCAATCACACAGATAAGCCTATGTGTTGGATTTTCCACAAATCACTTGAGCCTCCTCTTTTTCTTCATGTTTTGTGGTGCTACAAATCACATATTACTTTCAAGCCAATAAGGAAAACTATTATGAAAGAAAGAAGGAAGGAAGGAAGGAAGAAAGGAAGGAAGGAAGGAAGGAAGGAAGGAAGGAAGGAAGGAAGGAAGGAAGGAAGGAAGGAGCAATGTCTTAGTTAAATGTGTACCTGAGAGTGTGAGGGGTTTCCAAGGAAAACAAAAGTGTGTTTCAAAAAACACTTATTAATCCTTTGGATTAAGAGGGATACTAAGGAGGGAATTTTCTTTGTTTTTCTTCAGGAAACCCTGGAGACAACTTGAAAGAAGAAGGTCCAGACACTTCAAGTAAATCAACTCATATTTTCATCTGGAGTTTGGAATGTATCAGAATCTTTCAGTGGTTGTAAGGCCCTCATGACAGAATTTGTGGACAAATTGTTCCAATTATTAGCTTTGAGAAAGAAAAGCCATCCTCCATTGCTAGGATTCTTACAAAAGTGTGTGTTGAAAGCTAAATTGAAAGGCCTGTCTACTCAAGGTTGCAGAGTTATGCAAGAAACATGTGATTATCAAAACTTAAAGCTACCAGGGGACTCTCACAAAATGAAAACTGCAGGCTGATTCGTGACATAGGAAAGTAATCCAATAAGCTCAGGGGTCTGACCAAAGGCAGCTCATAGCCTGCCAGGCCAAGGCTGGCAACTGAAGATCACAGATGGCTCCCCTTGTTCAGTCCGCTTTAGCTGTGTATGTTCACACTCAGAATCAGCAGAGATGCATCCATGCGCTAGAGTTTGCACTTGAGCTGACTGTGGTTAGTCTGGAGTGTTTAATCCAAAGGCAGAGTCCTTGGACCCTTTCCTCTACCCCCACCATTTGCAAATGTCGAAAGCAATACCAAACAGAGAAGTAATAGAGTCCAGAAAAGTGAGATTATGGCACTATATTGAATGTGGAATTGGAAGTAATATGGCAAAGGAGCTTCCAAAAAGCTCATTCTTTTTCTTCCAGGAACCCCAAAGATTCCAGCACAAAACACTATCAAATATTTGTCAAGAACAAACAAACCTCTTTGACTGGTACCTAATGACAAGAAGACCGTCTTATAAGTATAATCCAGTTTGATTAATAAAGCCGGGGACTTCGTGCATTTAATGTAATGGAGATAGGAAGTGGGGAGAGGAAATGTGCAAGGAAAGAAGGAAGGAAGGGACAGAGGAAGGGAGGGAAGATGGGTGAGAAGCAGGGAGGGAGCCCTGTTAAAATATCTTAAGGATTAAGCATGGTCCATTGTTTCCTGGAATTGAAAGCTGCAAGAAAGAATTGCAGAATAAAGGGAATCATCTTATTTTTCCCTCTAAACTCTTTATATCATAAAATATGCCAAGGTACACAATTCAGAATGGAAAGCCGAATAAAGAAAGGTGTGGAGGAGGAACTGGCCCACTCTGGACTTCTGCCCTCTCACTTCCTGCCTGTGGGAGGCTACCCGTGGCAGCTGCTGGCTTTTAGTTCCTGGAAGAGGCGCTGGGGCGAAGGAGGGCTCAGGTTGTTTCTTCTTAAGCGACTGTGGCTGCTGCAGCCGGTACTGGTGAGGTTGCCCCGGCGGTCTCCATGGCAACAGTGGAGGGGGCGGGGAGGACCAAAGCCTGCACCAATAGGCCGGGCCTAGCTTCCGTGGGCCTCCAGGGCGTGCTTGGTACTCGGCATTACGCCAGGGGGAGCTGTGCTGCAGCCTGGGGACCTGCAGCCTCAAACAGAGAGGTTGCCATAGAAACAGCTGGGGCGGGGGAGGGGGGAGCGCCTAGACTCTTCCTACAGGTTCTTAGCACACAGTGTCCTGGGTGCCCAGACATGGATGAGATCCGAGACTCCTTTAAGTCCTGCTGGGCCTTTGGGGCTCTCGGAGTTTCAAGGGATGCTACAGGCTGATGCTGAACCTAGCACCTCATCAGGTCTCTCTCTGTAACCTTATGCTCCTTCCCTTCAGAGCCTGCCAGGCAGGATTTTAGTGTGGCATAAGACACACACCATCAGCCCCGGTACCTACAGAAATATTCTCCACCCCAACTGGCCCTAGTTCAACAAGGCCAAGGTCACCTGTGGGATAGCATAATAAGTTTGGGGTCTCTCTTCCTCTGATGCCTCCTGGGCCAGAAGCAGCTGAGTCCAACTCCCTTCACTTTCTCCAGAGGTTTGTTAACCCCAAGCTACCCTGAGATCTCCCCCTTTTCCTGTAATCTGGGCAATTACATCCTGGACAGGGCAGACTTTGTTGGTGGCCACTGTCTGCTGTCACCACCTCCCTCTCCCTCAAGTCTGTAGCTCTGTTAATCCTGCTCTTTTAGCTACTTAGGACTCAGGCCCTTCCATACCATTCCTGGCCTGGTAAATCAAGTGCTTAGTATAAGGTCCACTAAAGGACAATTTACATTTTTGTACAGAAGAAGCTGACTCAGAGTTAGAGTGCATCACACTTACGAAATTAATGTTGCTCAGAGCCTCAAAGGTTTAAATGCCTTATTGCAGCCTGTAGCTAAGTCCATAAAGAAACATGCCCTTGCTTTCAAAACATTAGATGAGCCAGGCGTGGTGGCTCATCCCAGCACTCGGGAGGCAGAGGCAGGCAGATTTCTGAGTTCAAGGCCAGCCTGGTCTACAAAGTGAGTTCCAGGACAGCCAGAGCTATACAGAGAAACCCTGTCTCGAAAAAAAACACAACAAAAAAAAAAACAAAAACAAAAAAACCAAAAAACATTAGATGATACCAGGAGTCAGGAAAAATGGCTCAATCGATAACTCTAGTATTTGAGAGGCTGAGCCAAGAAGAAATGCTAAGAATTTGAGATTACATGGTGAGTTCCAATTTGCTAGATTTGGAAGGAAATACACACACACACACACACACACACACACACACACACACCTCACATAAGTACTTAAATTTTTCTACTTGAAATTTGAGAAGTTTTTCTATAGTGGATAACCCAGAACTGCCCTCTTCTACGGCAACAGACATTTCTTGTTATAACCAGGACTCTTCATAATAAAAGCTTCTGCAATTTTTAGTACAATGTTCAAAATTTGAAATTAAGAAATTTATAACAGATAAACATCTATGGATATTTTCTAAATATTTAGGAAAATGCTTGATAAATCAATGTAGTGTTAAATGAATGCTTCTTTCCCAGTACCTAGAACTAACTTAATCATTTTTCTGGAGAAAAAGTATAGAGAAATAAAAGTTTTTGTTATGTTTAATTTAAAGTATAATAGTTTGCTTAAGACCTATAAGTGGTTACACACAGAAGGGTGGGCACTTATTTGGACACTAAATCTAAAGTATCTTTGAAGTAGATTTTTAAATTAGATATATTTCCTAAAATGCAAACTGATTGTTAACATAAATATTTCTTGCTGTATTTGTTCTGTAATATCCAGTTTTACAAAAAGATCTATTTCTAGGCTCTTCTGAAAGTTTATTTTAGACATTAACAAATCATTTTTTCCAAACTGCCTATTTCCACATAATCACACTATAGTTTATAGAAGTCAGTGGGTACCAATAAAACTACTCTCTCTCCTCTCCCTTCTCTCCTTTCTCCTCTCTCTCCTCTCCCTTCTCTCCTTTCCCCCTCTCCCCTCTTTCTCCTCTCTCCCCCCTTCGACCCTCCCCTCCTCCTCTTTTCTTTCTCTTCTCTTCTCTTCTCTTCTCTTCTCTTCTCTTCTCTTCTCTCCTCCTCCCTCTCTCCCCCTCCCCCTCTGCCCCTCTCTCCCTCTCCCTCTCTCCCTCTCCCTCTGTCTCTCCCCCTCCCTCCTCTCTCTCTCTCTCTCTCTCTCTCTCTCTCTCTCTCTCTCTCTCTCTCGCTCGCTCCAGTAATATTACCCATGCCATCAATTGCCAAATTTGGGATTGGCTATACTGGGAAAATGTATGATGTATGATGTCATTTCTCCTGAGAGATGATTCTATGTTTAAGCTACAGACTATGTGTGTCTATTGACATCAAAAGCTTCATTTTATGTGCTCAGGGTCTCATGGAGAATTTCAAACAGAGGCCTCCGTTCAAGTATATAGAAGTTTCACAGAACAGCAAGGTAAATAGAAAGGTCTCAGCTTCGAGGCGGGCTTCTTGTGACATCTGAAATTTTGCTGAGCATTCTGCTCTTAGAGTATTTCATTTGTTCAGGACTTTAGAACAGACTGGGAGGAAGAGAGAGAGGTGAAAAAGGGGGTCAGGATCAGGTATGGGAAGAGACCCTGAATGACATACAAAGGGTCAGGAAATTGAATGGAGGTGTGTAGCAATGGGGAATGGGGAACTGTGGGTAGCCATCAGAAAGTCCCAGATACCAGGAAAGCAAGAGATTCCCAGGACCTAATGGAGATAAGATTAGCTGAAATGCCCAACAAAGGGGAGGGAGAGCCTGTAGAGACCATATCCAGAGGTTAGGCAAGGCCCCCAGTTGGGGAATGGGGCTACCCACTCATCTCCAAACTTTTTTAACCCAGAATTGATCCTGTCTAAAGGAAATATTGGGACAAAGTGTGGAGCAGAGACTGAAGCAAAAGCCATCCAAAGACTGCCCTACCTAGAAATCCATCCCATATACAGATGCCAAACCCAGACACTATTGCTGATGCCAGAAAGTACTTTTTGTCAGGAGCCTAATATAGCTGTCCCATGATAGGCTCTGTTAGAGCCTGACAAATACAGATGCATTTGCTTACAGCCAACCATTGGATTGAGCATAGAGACACCACTGGAGGAATTAGATAAAGGACTAAAGGTGCTGAAGAGGTTTGCAACCTTATAGGAAAAACAATATTAATAAACCAGACTCTGCACCCACCAGAGCTCCTAGGAACTAAACCACCAAACAAAGAGTACACATGGAGGGACCCCCTGGCTCCAGCTGCATGTGTAGCAGAGGATGGCATCAATGGGAGGAGAGGCCCTTGGTCCTAGGAAGGCTCTATGCTCCAGTGTAGGGGAATGTGAGGGCAGGGACCAGGAGTATGTAGGTGGGTGGGGGGAGCATCTGCATAGAAACAGGGGAGAGGTGGATGTGTTAGGCGGTTTTGGGGGTGGGGTGGAGACCTAGAAAGGGGATAACATTTGAAATGTAAATAGAGAAGCAATCCAACAATAATAATAATAAAGAAATGTCAAGACAGGTGGAGAGTTAAGTATTGTGAGCATACATCAAAGCCACATATGTTTTCTCTGTCAGACACTGTACACTCAGTAGGAGTAAAGTTGAAATTACAAACGTATGAGGGCTGGGAAGCTCGATCAGTAGATCATGTGCTTAAACATGACAACCTCAGTTTTGATCCCATTGTTTGTGGAAAACGACAGACACGATGGAGTAGACCTGGGATCCAGGCCTGGGGAGCAGAGACCAGAGAATCTGGGGTTCTACTGCCCAGTCAGTCCCTCCTCAGCAGCTGCAGCAATCCAATCCTATCTCAAAAGCATAAGATGGAGAAAAATCGACGAAGACACCTGTGTTGATATCTAACCTCCATGTATATTAATACAAAAACAAAACATGCACAGAAAAAAAGCTCTCTGGTAGAAAGTTAATAATTATGTAATCTTCCTTTTATTGTAGTTCTTTACATCCTGATATTTCTTCCAGAAAAGGATTTTCAATGAATAAAAAAATGTATTATCTTAATTTTGCTTATCATTCTTTGGTTAATATATCAGTGTGTTTCCCATTTTGAGATAGATAGATAGATAGATAGATAGATAGATAGATAGATAGATAGATAGATAATCTCAGTCTTCATCAGAGACAGTAAGTTTAATTTAAGGTCCCAAAATTTTCTTTGTAAGGGCTTACATTTATGTAAGTTTACATGCACTGTATTTATTTTTACCCCAATGAGTATTGTTAAGAAAAAAGGTTCCCTCTATACAACCATTAGACTTATTTGGTAAAGAAAAAATACAACTGATAAGGTTTCATCCTGAAATAGAGAACCCATTTGCATTTAATTCACTGACTTGGACCAGGTATGATCCTGAGTGAATAAATATACCACTAATCTCTGTTATCAAAAATTTTCATGTAAAAGAAAAAACAGCAGAGTTTCTAGATTATTCTCTCTGTGTTCTCCTCTAAGCATTGATAGCCAAATCCTTGGCTGACCATAGTCTGGGCTGTGAACAGAGAAACTAGAACAGATGAAGTTTGGATGGAGAATGAAGGAGATGCTAGCATTTCTCTAACTGTACATCTATCTCCCCCTTGAAGTAAGGGCATGCAAATTGACAGATGTTTGCATATAGTCACTTAACAAAAGTCAGAAACATTAGTTGAGTCACCAATGAAAATTCTACTTTAACCACCCCTTCCTGAATAAAGACTTGTCTTAATCAGCTATTCTTTCCAACCCTATATAGCAAGAGAGCACCTAAATATTTCCAAATATTAAGCCATTTGATGGAAAACCCCAGTAGGACACCCTGATGCCAACAGTAAATACACAAGCTTTGGAAGCAGTAGTTAATCTGTATTTGTACTTATCCGTGTTGCCACTCGGCTCCTAATAAAAAATGAACATATTGATAGCGGTATCACTGTTAGCATTATCCTCCTGATGAATATGAAAGATAAAAGTGATTTACATTCCTACTCAATTACACATACTTTTGTTCCATCATGCAAGTATGCCTTCCTTTCCTCACCCACTCAGTCTCTTCTTTCATACCTTGGTGAATGTTGCTGCATGGAACACTAGGTTGCATGTGTGTCTCTTAGCAATGCTAGTTTCAATTCCCTTGCACATATAGAGATGTGGGATTCTTAAAGTATATTTGTCTTTCTAGTTGTTTCACGAACCCCCATAATCGTCTCCATATCGATGTGAATTTTATTACATATGTATACAGCCATTGTACAAGGCTGATAATGTTGCATATTTATTTTTCATTTGTTATTTTGCATAAATAAGCAAAATAGCATACCTTAATTACTTGTTATGAATACAACGACATATTTTGTTAAAAATAAATTGGTTCCTCCCTGTTTACAGCAAATAAATGTTGAAAGAATATGTAAAGAATACAGTGCCTCACAGCATGGTGTGTTCCAGCCCATGTTCATGTTGCATGAATTCCCAGAGAAGAAATCTGTGCCACACTCAGAGTGTGAAGATGTATGAATATCAAACTTGTGTTATATAAAGTTGCCATTTTTACAAAGCATCCTTTCAATAAATATGTTCATCTTTTTTCAATGTGAATGGTAATATCCACTTCAACTTTAAATATAATTGATCACTACTAATTTGTTATCATTCTTTCAATGTCATTTTTTTATTACATTCTGAGAACCAAGTCTAAGAATACAACAGCATACAAGAGCTGGGAGGGTAGATACCAGCTGGCAAATTCTCCCATATCATTCACTTAGCATTGCTCTGCCATGTTGCTGGCCCCTCCAGTGGGAGTGAACTTGACAATGAAAAATGTGGACAGATCTTGCTGACTATAACAGATGAAGTTCAAAGTTCAGGGCCAAAAGGATAAACCAGTAGATGAAGGTACATGCCTGAAAACCCGAATCAGAGTCTCAGAATCCACAGGACTCAAGCATCAGTTCAAGAAAACAGCTGAGTCTTGATAAGAAGAGGGGGATTGTTGGTTTAACTTGCCCTGGTTCCAACTGCTATTTTGTAACTCTACAATATTCTTGAAAAATGAGCAGCTGTGTTCCTTTGCAGTCCTACAAAAGAGAACAGAGCTGGAAGTTTATGAAGCCTCAGGCTCAACGTTCTGTCTTACTGTTTGACCAACCTTCTGGTCCCCTGGAAGACACACAGGCTGTCTATTGTTTCCTAGACTCAGAACTCATCCAATGTAAAAAGCTTTCTCCTCTAGTGCCATTTGTAAAAACAAACTGCAGGAAACATGTGCAAGAAACTACTTTGTATTGGCCATTACCTGAGGTAGTAGATACTAGTTAAGCAACAGACAAAACAGAATGCTTGAAAGGAAACACTAGAAAATGAAATATCCATGTTGTCATAGTGTGTGTGTGTGTGTGTGTGTGTGTGTGTGTGTGTGTGTGTGTTTTAACGAAGGAGGCAGTAGGCACAGAGATGTGTGTGCTCAGCTAATAACCAAGGCCCCATCTCTATCTGACCTTAAGGCTCTGTACTAGCAGTGAGGTTAGGGGAGACTATGAACCCCCAGACTGAACAGAGAATGATTGTGATGATGGACACCATCAGTCCTTTGACCAAGAGAAGGAGATTCACTGGTTTCAGGCATTCAAAGTAATTAGTTTTGTCATTAAAATCCTAAAGTGAGTTGAGTTTCTAGATGTGCATCTGTGATCCCAACACCCAGGAGGCTTCAGCTAGGAGGAGGCCAGCCTAGTTTATAATCCACAATAAATGCTTTAAACTAGGAAATTCTTCCCAGAGTAGGGCATAGTAGTGCCTACCTGCAGTCTCAGAACTGGGTAGTCTAGATAGGAGCATCCTCTGTTTGAGATTGATCTGGACTACACAAAAAGGTCTGCAGCTAACCTGACTTTACAGTGAGAGTTGTCTTTAAAAAGAACTAGAGACTGTTCTAGTCTAACTATGTGACACTAGTAGATTCTTTTCTGAGGCCCATGACCTCACTAGCCCCGGGAAGCTGGCTAGAACTCATACCAGGCCCATGACCTCACTAGCCCTGGGAAGCTGGCTAGAATTCATACCAGGCATGATTTTCCCCCTCTTGAGTAGGACTTTGTCCAAGTAGACAGATGTTGGCTATCACTGGTGCGATTATGCATATCTTGCCACGCTAGTCACTATCATGGTTCATAGGTGTTGCAGCTGGTCAGGACTGTTTAATTGCTTCTCCACATTGGGACTTAACAGTATTTTCCAGAACCATGAAAGCTGGGCAGGAGCTTGCATCTAACCCAGCTTACATCATCTGAGTCATATGTCCTCAATAGCCTCAGCCCGTGATAGGCTGCTGAGGACTACATCAATGCTTCATGTTGTTTGGGGAGTCATTTGGACTATCCTGAAAGGAGTTCCTCATACCTTCTACTGGGGTTGTTGTTAGTTTATGGTTCTTGTGTCAGCCTATGTGCTTTAAGTTCCTAATTACATTACTATATTCCTAATATATATATTTATATATACTACATATAATATCTTCTATATATTATATATTACACATTATATATTATGTTGCTAATTACATGTCTATAGAAAGAAAAATATATTTCTATATCATCAAGTCAATATATTTATATAAATTTAGATAAATATAAATTGATTCCTTGAGGCTAAATCAAACAACTTTGGTGTTATTTGTTTCTCCTTCTCTGCCTACTAGACCAGCGTAATCCTTACTACATTCTAAATCTCATTCCCACAGAGAAGTGTCAATAAGCTTAACCTCACAGCAAATGGAGACCATCACAGAAAATCAGAACTGGACACAATGCAGAGATCAGTGAGTTATGGAGAGCTGAGCCCCAGTGAACACATCTACATCACAGCATCTGCAGCTACGGCTCAAGCAACATAATGGGAGAAGGGGAAGGAAAGATTGCAAAAGCCAGAACATCAGGAAGTTTGCTGTGAAACAGTCTCTCCTAACAATGGCTGGTAAACAAGACAGGAACAATGACAATATCAACAGACAAATGTTAATGTCAAAGGAAAATTGTTCATAGGATCTCAACCTAGACAAAGAGCTATAGGTGATTATTAATTACTTGGAGAAACAGAATTAGTGTCTTTCAAAAATAAGCGTCCTTATCAGTGGTCCAGTGCAGACTACAGCGAGGTTAGCAAGAGGAGAGCCCAGTGACATCTGGAATGGACTGAAATGTGTGGCAGCACAAAACTTCAAAACTTTTACTTGGAGTTAACTTTGGTAAAGGGAAAACTAGCTTTGTCCTGACAGCCCTAGTGGAGAGCCCCACCATTGCCCTTGAAAGGACAAGAGCAAAGTCTGTCAGCACCTCTGCTCATGAGATGTGAAGACACGATGACTGTGAGCGTCCACTTCTGTGTTTGCCACACACTGGCATAGCCTCACGCAAAACAGCTATATCTGGGTCCTTTCGGCAAAATCTTGCTGGCATGTGCAATAGTGTCTGCGTTTGGTGACTGATTATGGGATGGATCCCCCGGTGGGGTAGTCTCTGGATGGTCTATTCTTTCGTCTTAGCTCCAAACTTTGTCTCTGTAACTCCTCACATGAGCATTTCGTTCCCTATTCTAAGGAGGAATGAAGTATCCACACATCGGTCTGCCTTCTTGATCTTCTTGTGTTTGCAAATTGTATCTTGGGTATTCTAAGTTTCTTGGCTAATATCCACTTATCAGTGAGTGCATATGGAGCAGAGGGCCCCCAATGGAGGAGCTAGAGTAAGTAGTACCCAAGGAGCTGAAGGGGTCTGCAACCCTATTGGTGGAACAACAATATGAACTAACCAGTACCCCCAGAGCTTGTGTCTCTAGCTGCATATGTAGCAGAAGATGGCCTAGTTGGCCATCATTGGGAAGAGAGGCCCCTTGGTCATGCAAACTTTATATGCCCCAGTACAGGGGAACGCCAGGGCCAAGAAATGGAAGTGGGTGGGTAGGGGAGTAGGGTGGGGAGAGGGTATAGGGAACTTTCAGGATAGCATTTTAGATGTAAATAAAGAAAATATCTAAAAAAAAAAAAAAAAAAAGACGCGGCGAAGAAACACAGCAATTCCCTTCTAAGAATCCATCCTCCGGATCTTTACTCCTGGTTTGGAGCCAAATAAAGGAAGTTATTAAATCACACTTGGCACTTCATGCCAGAGAGTTTCATATGGCTTTCACAGATAATTATCATTATTGTTTTCATCTTTTGGCTACAGTAGAGATGTCAGACTGCTCAGATCTGATTCACAGAGAATTGTCTCCACCAAAAGTCTTCACTGAGGGTCTTCAATACAATAGGTACCCCATAACTAAAATGAATCAGGGTAAAGTCCTCTTTATGAATTTGGAGAGGAGAGGCAACACAAAATAATTATTGCTACAGAAAGGTGCCTTGTGTAAGCAAGGACACTGTAGATAATTGGCAAATTTTCTTGAATTTTAGAAATGTGATTTTCAGAGAAGGAATAGACTTCTTGTAGAAGGAAACATCCCAAGCTTCCTACAGAATCCTACAATGAGAAAATTCACTCTTCCCAGACACCAACTCTTCCATTTCCCATGTGTTCCATAAAAATTCATTTTGTACAAAGTTCTCTTCCAGGTGGCTTCAAGTAAGTTCACACTTTCCTTAACATGTTAAATTTGTTGTCTTTGCTTAGATTGTAGACACCTTCCTAACATGACTACAGAGCTCCAGCCATGACCTAGCTGACACTTCATTGAGAACTCAAAGGTCAGAGAGGCACTCTCACTCTACTTCAGAAGATCCCAATGCCCTCTTTCTAGTCAGAGAATAGACACGAACACATTTTTACCCCCTGTATCGAATGCATGACAGTCAACAGCTCTTTTGTTGAAGAAAACGTTTTTCTTTACTTTAAGTTTAAAACCAGGCTTCACAATTTTATGAGAAATAATCATACATACTTGCAAAATGATATATTCATTGCTGAAGAAAGTCACTTTGTTTTGAAATCTTCCAGGCTTTTGATGCAAGTTTATCTGTCTGTCCGCCGCCCCCCCCCCCCCCCCCCCCCCCGCGGCAGGAAGTGTTATTTTACTCTTATTCTGAAATACAGCTCTGATTGCTTTGGCAAGACAGGGTACTACTTTCAGTTTTGCAACATGTTTAAGTAATCTCACAACACTATAAGATAGTTTCATGATTGCTAAATACAAGAAAAATTAAGTAGATACCCAGGCAAATAAAATGATTTTTTTTCTATTTATTTAAAATAATATTTCATGTTTAACCCAACAGTGAGGAAGGAGTGCTTGGAAGATGTTACATTGGTAACATTGTAAATCTATTGGTTGTTAAAATGTATCATTTCACCCTCTACCCTGTCACTCTTTCTTGTAATCTACATTATGTTTATACTTCAAGTGATCATTTTGTTTCCCTTGTTTGCTTCTGTAAATTCAGTATGTGATAAAGCAACACAGAAGTAGCAAACCTCATATATGATTTTCACAGACAAGTGCAGTCACGAGCACAGACATCTATCCTTCCCTGCTCCCTGCCTACTGAATACAAATGGCATTCCTTTCCTCACAGTTGTAACCAAACACCTGACAGAAGCAATGTGGGGGAGGAAGGAAAGCCTTCTTCTGGTTGGAGGCCACATTGTAGAGAGGAAGCCCTGGCAGCAGGAGCAGCTCCTGGCTGGTCACTCTGCACAATCGCAATCAGGAATCATATAAAAGTGGATACTAGGGCTCAGGTTCCCTTTTCCTTTTCATTTCAGCTCCAGAGCTAGTGCATAGTATAGTGTCAACTACATACAAGTTGAGCATACCATCTTCAGTTAAACTTTCAAGAAACAGACATCCACAGCCAAACTTTCGATGGAGCTCGGGGAGTCCTGTGGAAGCCGTATGGAAATGATTGAGGAATCAGAAGAGGATGGAGACTTCACCGAAAGTCCAACAGAGTCAACTAACCTGAACCCTTGGGGGTTCCCAGAAACTGAACCACCAACCAAAGAGATAGCATGGGATGGACCTAGAACCCCCTCCCCAGCATATATGTAGCAGATGTGCAACTTGGTCTTCATGAGGGTCTGCTAACAACCGGAGTGGGGGCTGTCCCTGAATCTGACATTTGTCTGTGGATCCCCTCCCCTAACAGGGCTGCCTTGTTTGGTCTTGGTGGGAAAGGATGTGCCTAGTCTTGGAGAGACTTGCCGCTCCAGAATGGATTGATGCCTAGGGAGGGCTTCTACCCTCTCAGAGGAGAAGGGAAGGGAAGATGTGAGGAGAAGCTATGGGAGGGAAGTAGTGGGTAGAGAGTGGAACAGATACTGGCTTGTAAAATGAAGAGGAAGGAAGAAAGGAAGGAAGGAAGGAAGGAAGGAAGGAAGGAAGGAAGGAAGGAAGGAAGGAAGGAAGGAAGGAAGGAAGGAAGGAAGGAAGGAAGGAAATACTTTCAGGAAATACCCTCAAATAAATCCTGAGGTACATTTACATGGTAATAACAAATTCAGTCAAGTTAACAGCTGCCAAGACAAAATGATCAACACATTTATCACTGTTCTTAAGAAACTAGGGTCATAACAGTGACAGGCCTTTGTTAAGAAAGTGCTGATGGAGGTGGAGAGATGGCTCAGGGATTATGAGTCCTTGTTCCTGCAAAGTACCTGGTATGATTCCCAGCACCCAAATGGCAACTCACAGCCATCTGTAACTCCAAGTGCAGGGGAATGACACCTGCTTCTGATATCTGAGAGCATCAGGTGTGGACATGGTACACATACATATGTACAGGCAAAATGCTCATAAACATAGAAAATAATACAATATTTTTTTCCAACTTTTATTAGATATTTTCTTCATTTACATTTCAAGTGTTATCCAGAAAGTTCCCTATATCCTCCCCCCTCCCGGCTCTGTTCCCCTACCCACCCGCTCCCACATCTTGGCCCTGGAGTTCCCCTGTATTGGGGCATATAAAGTCTGCATGACCAAGGGGCCTCTCTTCCCAATGATGGCCAACTAGGCCATCCTCTTCTATATATGCAGCTAGAGACATGAGCTCAGGGGGTATTAGTTAGTTCATGTTATTCTTCCACCTATAGGGTTGAAGACCCCTTCAGCTCCTTGGGAACTTTCTCTAGCTCCTTCCTTGGGAACCCTGTGTTCCATCTAATAGCTGACTGTGAGCTTCCACCTCCATGTTTGCCAGGCATTGGTATAGTCAGGCAGTGATATCTTTGTAGACATTGTACCCAATTTTTTATATCTTATCTACCAAATGTATACAAACTAATATTTCATTTTTTCCTCTAGAACAGCTAAAATGCCTGTGGCTCATTCAATATCTGGCTAAGTTATAAAGTAGGTCAAAGAGGCTTTGAGCAACACTCAAAAACTGTTAGCCAACAACGGGCAGATTTTCAGCCACTCCTTTGGCTATCACGTAGCTAGCCTTGCTGCTAATGAACATAAGTAATAAAAGAATTTGGTCCCTATAAAATAATAAATATAATTTTTAAGATACCTTTTCCTTAAGAGAATTAGATGGGTGTGTGTGTGCAAAGGAAGGAATATGGAGAACTGCTAACACCAAAGGTCTTTTGAAAAAAATCACTGGAAACCTACTACTGCAGAAGCTTTCTAAAATATAAACATATATGACATGAATCTAAATTGAGTTAAGTTATAGCAAAGACTAAATAAGAGCGTGCCCCAACTAGCATCTTATAACAAGCAAACTTTCCGTGCCAGGAATGCATTATATTTTGTTGAGTTGTTGACTAAAGAGTTCACATGAAAAATCCCCAAATCACAGGCTATTGTCAAGGCTATTAGTTCTCTCTACAATCTAATGCTAAGGCCCTATGTGTGTTGTATGCTGAATACAACACACAAGCCCACTGGGTACCTAACTAGTAACATGATGAAAACTGGGAAAACAGCATCAGGGTGCAGACCTGGGATTATTGCCCAGCCTATGAGCTTATATACAGTATTTGAGCCAATTCCAAGCACTTACATCCTTGGCTAATTGTATCTAGCCACACTGAGGACTTCTGTGGAGATGGGGGAAGTACCCAAGGCCTTGGCCTCAGTTTTATTTTTGTTGTCTCAGGAATGTCAATGGCAACCATCTTAGATCTAATGCAGTGCCAGCTTCTCTGGTAATGGTTGAGCAAAGCACTGATCTATGGGTATAGCAGAGTGTCATTAAGAGTCACTTTTACTTAGCAGAATAATACAATTGATTACTCCTGGCCTATCTAGCCTCTGGGGTTTGGTCATGTTAGCATTTCAGATATGGGTTCAATCTCATTGAGTGAGCCTTAAATCCAATAAAAACATAGTTACTTGCTCCCATAACATCTGTGCCACTATTACATCAGTATATTTTGTGGATAGGTCACTGCTGTATTGTCAGGAGAATTGTAGCCAGGGGTTATTATTATGTAGGAGTTACCTTTTTCCTATAGCACGCTGAGTCCTTTCAGTACCATGAACACACACAGTCAGTAGCAGTCAGTGATATTTCATCATGTGACTTTCATCATGTGACTTTATTACCACTTACCCATCATCCTTGGTCCTGTCCCCACATTTTATCCATGTTTCCAAATTTTTCTACTGAGGATCTTGTTAAGGTGTAAAAATGAAAGAAACTTATTAGGTAGGTCTGGAAATTAGGTGATTGAGCAAAGATCCATAGCCAATACTGTCTACTTCCAAACCTCCTCCTGTATCTGCAGAATGATGCCCAAACCATACGGTAGCTGTGACACTACAGGAGTCCACCATAAATCTTCACTACTGCCGCCATATCACAGACTCTTTGATTTCTAGTCCAAAGCAACCTCTGGGCAAGTAGCACAACTGCAAAAGCTTGGGCCATTGCCATCTTTGCAGTCCATATTTTTATATTTTTGACTCTTCCAAGAAAATACTAGCTAAACATCCCTTTTATACCTCTCATAGGTATTATGGTTCTTAAAATAAAAGCAAAGAAACAACAAAAACCCCCAAACTACTGTTTAGCCATCATAAAATGTAACCAATGTGTATCCTTAGCTATTGTTAGAATTTAATACAAAATAGTTTCAGTACCCTAAAAGCTCTTGTGGCTTCCTATTCCATTCTCCAATTTTAACCTTTGGTAGCAATTAATACTGTTTTAATTTCTTCTGCAGGGCTTTATGTAGTTGGAAGTATAGAGTTTATAGCCTTCCCATATTGATTACTTTTACTTAGTAGCATATATTTAAGATTGCCTTTGCTTTTTCACAGCTTAATAACCCATTTCATCTTATTGATGAAAAATATTTCTTTGGAAGTACTAGCTTATCCATTTACCTGCTAAAGGATGCCTTAATGGCTTATAAACTGGCTATTTTTTAAAATAAAGTTCATATAAACATTCCATAAGGATTTTTGTGTAGATATAAATTTCAGCACATTTCAGTGGGGAAAAAAGGATTGTGGCATGGTACATATATGTTTAGTCTTTTTATAAATTGCAAAGCCCTTTGTCCAGTGGCTGTATTGTATTGCATCTCCACCAGCAGAGATAAGCATCCTAGTGCTTCATATTCTCTCAAATCATTTAGAGTGGATGCTTTGGATTTCTGTCCTTCTGATAGGAAGCATCCCCATTTGATAATGGTATCTCATTCTCTGTTTTATTTATATTTAATCACATATAATGGTGAGCATACTAGCTACTTTATGCATACGTAGTACATTTCATTTATAATTATAGACTTTAAAAATCATGTTTTAGGGGCTGGTAAGATGGCTCAGCGGGTAAGAGCACCCAACTGCTCTTCTGAAGGTGATAAGTTCAAATCCCAGCAACCACATGGTGGCTCACAACCATCCATAACAAGATCTGGCTCCCTCTTCTGGAGTGTCTGAGGACAGCAACAGTGTATTTACATATAATAAAAAAATTAAATAAATCTTTAAAAAAAATCATGTTTTACTCTTAGGTGTAAGAGTGTTTTAACTTGCATGTACATGTTGTACCACATACATGGCTGATGCTCATGAAGGCCAGAAGAGGGTGAAATGGAGTTATGGACAGCTTTGAGCCACGATCTGGGAGCTGGGAACTGAATCTTGGCCATTTAAAAGAACATCTGTAACAGTAGGGAAAAAAGAAAAAGAAAGCAAGCTTACCTTGGGTGTTTAAGATGCAAAACTCAGCCTTGTGAAATTTAAGATGTAGTGGCATATTTATCTGTTGCTAGTCTGTAATCATTTTATATTTATTGGGAAATCCAAGACTATATAAATAACTCCATGCAAATGAATATGTCTCCTGAACAGATTTTATTTATGAACTCAACATTCATGGTCTTAATGTAATGTGCAGTTTGTTGTTTGCATAGACTGATGGATAAAAACAAATGGGAAAACCTATTTCTAATACATTAATACACATGAAGGATGCACCAAAATCTTGAGCAATATCATTTGGACTTTAAAATAGACCTGTTCAGCAAACAAGAAGCATTTGCTATATTTAAAAAAGCACAATTTTAGAACCTTGGAGTTGTTTCTAGTAAAAAAAAAACAAATAATAATGCTTACCAGACTATATATTTAATATTCCTTCTTCTGTCTAATTATATATTTGAAAAACATATGCCCTCTTAGTAATTTGATGGAGAACATGAATTTCAGCACAGTGACATCCAGATGAGAACAGTAGTAACACGGTGAGAGAGGAGAAAATAACATCTGTTACACTAAAATCTAAACTAAAAGAATAACACCCATTTTCAACATTTTATTAAATCCCACCATTGGTAATTCTACCAAGAGAGGATGCACAACCTAAAAGATAAATAAATTTTTAAAAATCCAAATTGAGAAGAAGGAAGAGAATCTAATCTTTGCTGATAATAACAAGATCTCCTGTCCTGAACAAACACTACCAAACTGCCTTTATACCTAATAAACTACTTAGCAACACTGCATGATACAGAAGAAATACAATCATGAGCATTTCTAAGGCATGATGGTGACCTAACTGAGAAAGTCAAGGGAACAAACCTGTTTTCAACAGCTACAAAATTACAACGCCAGGAACAAATTTAACCTTCCAGATGAAACGTGTCTGTAATGATATCTAATGTCCAATGAAAGCAACTCAAGGTAACACAAACAAATTGAAACGTCTCTGTGACCATGGACTGGAAGAATTACTACTGTTAAAACTTCCTATAATATCTAGAGTGACCCACATAATCCGTGAAATCTTTAAGATGGCACTGTCATTCTTCACAAAGTAAAAGAAGATCTCTTGAAGATCTACAAGAAACCAGCCAGTATCTTTAAATTAATGTACCCTGTATTTGTCAGAGATCTCTAGAGGAACAGAACTGAGAAAAAAATTATATATGTATATGTGTGTGTGTGTGTGTATATATATATATATGTATATATATATATATATATGATATATCTTCACATATGAGGATTTATTAAATATATGCTATCATATATATTAGAGAGATTCATGCTCATATATATGTATATGCTCTGTGTGTATGTGTGTGTGTGTTTTACAGGTTGTAGTTCAGATAGTCCAACAATGGCTGTGTACCAACAGAAAATCCAAAACACTAGTATTTGTTCAGTCCACAAAGCTGAATCTCTCAGTTGGTCTTCAGTCTGTGCTGGAATCCTGAAGAAATAAGCTTCAATGCCCATGAAAGAATGGACTTACCAAGGAAAGCAAGAACAAGCAAAGAGAGAGCCACCTTCCTTCTTTTGTATCCTTTATATAGGCTTCCAGCAAAAGGTATGGCCAGATTAAAGGTGGATCTTCTCACCTCAAAAATCTATATTAAAAATGTATCTTCTCACCTCCAAATATCTGAATTAAATGTAAGTCTTCCTACTTCAAATTATTTAATTACACAGTAGAAAAATTCCTCACAGGCTTACCCAGCCAGTTGTGTTTAAGTTCACTCTAGATTCAGTCACGTTGGCAAATAAGAATAGCCATCATGAACCTGAATTTTGAAATAAATCAATATAAAAATTATCTAATATTAAAGTACTTTAAACTGAGGTCAACATATTTCCATGCTCCACCCAAAGCATACTTTTCAAAAGTTAAGAGGACTGTGATGCAGGAGCCACATTGGTTTGGAGGGCATTCCAGGTATCACTTTCTGCCTTGTTGGTCCCCGTTGCTTTCCCATCGTACTTCATACTAGAAGGTCATTGTTTAAATCACAATTCTAATAGTAGAGTGAGATGTATTTATATGTACATTAGATCAATTTATATAGAGAGTCTCCAAATACATTCCAACATACTAGTTTTGGCGGGAATTCAGACTTATTAACAGCAAGTTTCCATAGGGAGTCAGGGTCATACAAGCAGATTGATAGATCCTCACTCCCCATAATTATAAGTGCTTATCTATTGATAAGGATGACAAAGGCCAATTGTAAGGTATCACATAAAACTAAACTCTTCAGATGTAGATTAGAAGAGTACATTACAGTGCAGTAATTACAGTGCACAAAATTGCACATATTATATACTATAAAACATGTTCAATAAACTTCCAAGACTCTCCTTCATAGCTTGCTTACAAAATTTAACTAAGTGTAAGCTAAAAAGAAAAAATTAATGATTTAATAATAAAATTGAAGGTGTGGGGAAGTAAAAATAAGTTAAAACAAAGATATTTCATATTAGATGTTTTGCCATGTAGGCAAATTGATCCTACAAAATACATTTTTTAATATAATGAAGAGTGAAAATCAGTGAGATATACTACTTCAGAGGTAAAACAAAAAATAAGTTTAACCATTAAAAAGCAAGATAGATAGATAGATAGATAGATAGATAGATAGATAGATAGATAGACAGACAGACAGAAGGCCAGATGCGGTGATGCATACTTTTTTGGGTTTTTTTTTTTTTTTTTTTTTTTTTTCGAGACAGGGTTTCTCTGTAAAGCCTTGGCTGTCCTGGAACTCGCTTTGTAGACCAGGCTGGCCTCAAACTCAGAAAGCCGCTTGCCTCTGCCTCCCAATGCCAGCATTTCAGAGGCAGAGTAAAGCAGCTCTCTGAGTTTGAGGCAAGCCAGAGCTACATAGTGAGACGAGAGAGAGAGAGAGAGAGAGAGAGAGAGAGAGAGAGAGAGAGAGAGAGAATAAATGACCAGAAAGTAATAACAATTTGCAGGACACTGGGTGTCATTCTTTTTTCTTCTCACTGACTTCTGGCCTTTTTCAGAGGAGACATCCCCAGTTATCCCAGTTCACTGTTCTGTATGCACCACATGGCTTCTTCTCTCATGCCTTAAGGATTTCATGTTTAATCTTAGATTTCAGCAGCAGCTCAATGCTATGGTTGGTAAGCTCTGCTCTGTTTTAAACCTCATTTCTTTGGTCAGGTTCTGGGCTTGCACACTCTATGTATATTTGTCTTTCATTGAGTAGGTTGAAGTGTGTCATCATTTTTCCAGCATGTATTTTCTCTGTTTGCATATCTTTTCTGTGGTTTTTAATTCAACTATGAAAGAAGTTTTAATGTTATTTCATAAATCTCAGAAGTTCTGTTCATTTTCCAAGCCATGCCTTCCCTTTCCACATGTCTGTTTATTTGTTTGTGTTCTTTTATTCTTTTTTGCAAATGTGTGCGGCACCCAGGGCATTGCTTCAGTCAGTAAACATCACCACCCTATAAAATTATATATGTTTTTTTCTTTTCTATTTTTTTTGGTAGGGTTTTATTATATTTTCTATACTGGCCTTGAGCTTGCGATTGTTCTGTCTTAGTTTCTTGAATCACTGGGATTAGAGGTTTGAGGCACCATAACTGACTTTTATACTATACATCCAATCAAGGCTCAACATGCTTTTTATGAACCATAGCTCTGACTGGTTTAAAATCTATTCAACATCTAATTAAATGTTCACTTCTATCCAAAACTTTGCCACTGCCTTTTCCTTTGTCGCTGGTCTTCTAATTCCTGCACTCACCATTTCCTCAGACCTCCTCACACAGCTCCTCCTGAGCTCTCTGGATTCTGTGTACGCAATCCATTCCTGACAAGTTTTTGGTGACTCTGTATTAATAGTCTAGGCTTCGCTACGCACTCTATTTTCTTTTTTTTTTTTTTTAAGATTTATTTATTTATTATATGTAAGTACACTGTAGCTGTCTTCAGACACACCAGAAGAGGGCAACAGATCTCATTATGGATGGTTGTGAGCCACCATGTGGTTGCTGGGATTTGAACTCAGGACCTTCAGAAGAGCAGTCAATGCTCTTATCCATCCGATGAGCCATCTCACCAGCCCACACTCTATTTTCTTGTCAAGTCTTTGATGTTTGTTCTTTCTGTTACTTCTCTTGAAAAGTAAGTCACTGAATGCTTACATGATATAAAATTGTGTGCTCTTTCTTCAGTACTTTAAATGTTGCTTTCCTTCTTTTGAGTTCTTTAGTATTCCACTACCAAAGACATGATAAAGACATTGTTTTATGTACCTTATATTATCCAACATTGTAGTATCATCTTGCTAAAAGATCATTGGTATTTGTAAAACTTGCACTGGACACTGTGTATTATGCAATCTACTGAAGTGTTTTTGATCCTAACTCCAAATCTCCAGAATAACTTCGCTCTGCTTCTAGTCTACTGTCACGGAGGCCACCTTGGAAGACAATGCACTTTGATGATTTTGATTTTTCATTTTTAGGAGTATTCGACTTTGTAAAATAATCTCTGTATCTTAAACATCTCAGCCTTTGATCCCCATGACCCCACTGATATGGCACTGAGAAAGCAAGCACAATCTTGCTAGGAAACCCATTGTCGCTGTCAATGACATGTGACTCTCTCCAGCATAGTCACATCTCCAGATATAAAGAAGAGCAGCATCTTCTCTGACACCCTCTTCACAACCTCCTCCCAGCAGTCAGTGGAACAAGAGTTCACAAGAACAGAGTGTGTCACCATCACCACAGAAGGGAAGCAGAACAGAATCTTCAGTGTCAGTCACAGTTTATTTTCATGGTCATCAGCCAGACCGTGAGCCACATGAACCCCTCCATACTTTGTTGGCTTTTCTCCCATAATCAATATATCATCCTCATACACAAACCTAGCCAATTTGTGTCATAAAGGGACTGTCAATTCTCACTCTCTGAGGAAAGATAAGCACAGGGAGGTGAAGTCTTCATTTTGCTGAATTCTCCATCGGAGAAGCTGTTTATCACACTAGGATCAAATATTTCCTGGTCCTTGTCGCTGTCTTTCTTAGGGAGAGTTGTTATTGTACTAGATTGCATATATAAGAGATGGCAATATAACTATAGTGTTTTTATGTCCCTATGTTGAAGTTCAAAATATTTGGGTCTGGTGTTTAATTCTCCTTTTCTAATTGCATATCTCTTTACCATCGGAATGCCGAGTTCATTCATAGCAGCAATATATCTTTAGCTTTTGACCTATGAACCCTTTAGCTTTCCTGTATTGACAGAGTATTTTGGTCTCTCATGAGCATACCAACTAATAACTGTCCAGAGAAAGAAAGAAAGAAAGAAAGAAAGTGACTTTTATTCACCTGATGTAACTGTCTTCCCCAAGGCTTACTGCCTCCCTCTGCTAACCTAGGCCTAGTCCTGGATATTTCTGTAAAGTCTAATTTAGGCCTAACAAGTTTTCAGCTTCTGAGACTTACTGCTGACCAAGCTCACCCTTTCTTCTTCTTACTGAGCTCTGGATGACTGGCTCAACTCACGTGTTCTGGCTCACACTCCTCTCCAAGTTGACTGATTCAATCTGGCTTCTCCACCTTTGACTGAATTGATCTGCTTGACTTTATATTAACTTTGGCAATATGTTCTAATCTTCTGGGTCCTTCTCATTCTCTGGTTTGTTCTGTTTTCACCTGTGTCTAGATTGTTCTCTCTTCAACCTGTCTCTGTAAAACTTTACCAGTTAAAACTGCCTCCTCTTCCTCTCTCCATCTGTGCTGTGTCCTCTTATGTTGCCTCTCTGTCCTCTTTTCTCCTGGGAGATGGGCATATATTCTGTCAAATCTTTATCTGATTCATCACTTTGTCTATCATTCAATTCAATATCACTTGAAAACATGGTTACTTCCTTGTCTACCATTCAATTCAATATCGCTTGCAAACATGGTTGCTTCCTTGTACAAACTAACTTTGCCTTCATTGTTTGGGATTAAAATATACTAAGGGCATGTCGTTATTCCAGTCAGAGGTATTAAAGGTGTACACTAAGGGCTGAGCCAGACCACAACTAGAAACAGGCTTTTCAGCAAATCTTGGGGTCCAAAAAAAAAAACAGAATGCTCAACTATCCTGCAACACTTCCTTGTTTCCTGTTCTTCCCAGACATAAACAATCTTCCTTGTGTACCAGAACAGACAAGAGTTCCTGACACCGTGCTTCCCCTGCTGGGTCAAACTATACACTCAAACCGCAAGACCAGGAGTCTTCACAGTGATCACAGCAGCAACTAAAGCAGGATTCTAGCATACTAAGATGATTAAAGTCAGTTTTACTGTTGAGGGGTTTGTTTTTTTAATGGATAATTTTTAACCAAAGATGTTTAGTCCATCAGAATAGTATTATTTCCTAATAAATTGCAAGTCTACATAATTTACCATAATCTACTTTGTCGCCTTAATATCTTTTCACAAAGTTAAAGATAAAATCTAATCTTTCATTGCTCATATAATATTAGCATTGAAAATATTTGTGCTTACAGCTTCCATTTTATAAATATACCCACCTTTCTAAATTCGTATTCCTATTAAATATTCTAATCTTGGTTACAGAAATGGTTGTAATTTGTCACTATAAAAATATTCAAGATAAACAATTTATAAATGAAAATACTTATTCTGGCTCAGAACTCTAGAGGTTCTAGCCCATGAATGGTTGGTACTGTTGTTTTGTACTTATGTTAGAGTATCATGTCAGATGCATGGCCCGGAAACATGGGAGACAAAAGAACAGACTGGGGTTCCACTGTCCCCTTGAACTACAAATTCCCCAAAAACCTTACAGGGTCCCCATTTCTTAACATTATTAGTGCCTACCAATCTTACCATAGAATGGGAATCAAGCATTTAACTCAGGGGTCTTTGACAGACATTTCTGAAACAGACAGAAAAAATACACAATTGACATATCCCCAAAGGAAGTGGAACAAAACCTTGTTAGGAAACAGGTATTGATTCTGAATGAGATAAATTAGCCATGGATTCTCCAAAATACAGATTGATAAGGTGTTAAAATGGTACCCACAAGGGCATAACTGTACAATGGCAACTATCATCCGACACATATAAAATAATGACTCATAAATACAAGTTATGACTTTCATTATGCTGTCATTGATGACAATATTAACATCATATTGTAAACCAGATAGGATAGGCAAATAAGATCATATATACATTGCTGGCAGCCAACTAAAATGAGACACACACTGGAAATCATTCAGCAAACAAGTAAACTAAACTTGCAATCACCTGTAACACGGGGACTCCACTCTTGGGAATTTACCCAAGAGAAGTTAAAACTTATGCTCACACAAAACCTGAACAACAATATTTATGGCAGCTTAGCATAGAAAAACACAAAAATCAAAATCACAACAGATATCTTTCAACAAAGAAATGTTAAAAACAAGTGATGATTCATTCATACTCCAGAATTCTACCAGCAACAAGAGGAAAGAAGCAACGGATACACAGGTAACAGATTAAATGAGGCTTCAGGGAGTTATGCTGAGAAAAAAAGTGCCAATCCCAGAGGATTGTATGGTTATGGGTGGGGCTAGGAGACAATGAAGGGGAACTAGATATGACTATAAAAGGTAAACTGAGGAGCTCTAGTGGTAGTGGAACTCTAGTGGTAGATATGGGAGACCCCTTGGAATGAGATTGAAAAGGATTTAGCATACACACACACACACACACACACACACACACACACTCACACACACCTCTAGAAGACAGAATGGAGTAATGTGTTTACCATTACTTCAGCTTCAAGCACCAGGTAACATTAAGGATGGAAGCTAGTTGTTAAAGATGATACACAGAAATATAGGAATCTAGATTCCTCTGCAGCTGGGTACCACCATATCAGCCTTACACTACCTAAGTTTTCCCTAGTATTGAAATTTTTAAAATGTCAAATCATATTTTGAAATTAATATACTATACGTACTTACATAAGTCTCCCATAAGAACTGTCTATATAACCTGAAACTACTTTCACATTTTTCTCCAAAATAATTTTCAACAGATATAAAGTGTGTGCATCTATAGATAGATATAATTTCCTATTTCATCTTTGACTTCCTAAGATGCAAGGGTAAAGGTGAGACTCTGTAAAGGAGCTGTGGCTCTTTTACTGCAAACAGTGCTAGCTCAACACTGGATCCTGTGCTTTGTCCAACAGTCTCCAAGGCCATTTGTCTGACAGTCAGGTCCTAGTAGTATCTGTCGCCAACCTCCTGCAGCTCCTACATCTCTGCACTTCTATTGTTTTTAATATGTTTTATTTCACAATGAGGGTAACAAACACTCTGTTGTCATAAAAATGCATCTGAAAATAAATTTTTGTCAAGACCTTCTCTGACAATAGGTACAAAAAAGAATGAATATTTTAGGCACAGTGGAACATATTTATAATCCTAGTAATGACAAAGTAGAGACAGGGGGAATAGAAATTCAATGACATCCTTGGCTACATGAGACCATGTTTCAAGAAAGTAAAGTAATGGATATCCTTATAAACGTTGCAATATCAATACGACACAACAATGTTATTGACCTGTCCTTGGTGATTTGTGCTCTACTCTAGTATACTGACTGGGCTTAACCATCCCCTCAAGTATATTGTCTGAAGATGTGATTGTTTGCATGTTTAAAGGTGGTTGGATAGATTCCAATATTCGATCATCTTTAGGTAGATGATCTTTAGGTACCTGGGAATTTGTTTACCAGGTGTTATAAGGCATAAATGGTGATAGTGAGTACTGAAGGGAGAATCCTCAGCTTCTTAACTACTGGGAATTGGTGTGTGCATAGCATAGTGACATTTTAGTCCCCTCAGTCATGCACGGCAGACAGACATGTTTACAGCTCCTACTTGACATGGATCTGTAGAAACTGAAGTGGCGGTAGCCAGTTGCATTTATTGGCACTTTAGAGTGTGCGCTGATCCTTTTTATAGTTTGAGATAGGGCATGCCCTTTAAAAGATGTTCAAAACTTTCAGTATAAGCTTCAAAAGTTTACCTGTAGTAAATGGTATGGGTCTAAGGCGTGAGCATCAGAAATGTAAAGCCTAAAAATGTCATCATATACAGCTTCTACCATAACCCCCAAGCCTACATGACACAAGAATAGAGAGTGCCCACCTTTCTGGTGAGACTGTAGTGATCTCAGATTGAGCAGAGACATAAATGAAGACAGCGGGCTGGAGAGGTGGCTCTATGGTTCAGAACACACACTACTTTTATATGGGACTTGTGTTCGGTTCCAAGTACCTGTACTGGGCATCTCAAAAAATGCCTATACAGTTTCAGAAGACCTCATGCTCCTGAAGAAATCACAGGCATACACATCACCCACCCATCCCTCCACACATACACAAGTACACATCATTAAAGTAATTCTTGTTTTTAAAAGGCAACAGAAACTACATGTTTTTGTTTGCTGAGAGGAAATTCTCTCTCCACACCTCCCCATCCTCTAACTCTAAAAATTCTAGGAAGGTGAATTCATAGGATTTAATGGTTCCCCAACATTTCCCATAGAGAAGAATATGTCATGTATTTCAACTGTTTTATTATGCCCAACATGGCTTATGAGACTTAAAAATAACTGAATGCTGATAAATGTCATGAGACGGTCTCCTAACATCCCATAAGTGTCTGTTCAGCTGATGACATGAAAATGATCCCAAACCATCCAAGAAGGCCACTAAATGTGCATCTTCCCTTTATTTACTGGGTAAGTTACAAGAGCAAGCTGCAGGGTAGGGACCGAGCATGGAAATATAGTGCAGATATGCAAGTTCTGTGGAATCCAAGACCAGACACTCGACACTCTGATACCAAAAGAATTGCATAGCACTTTAAAGTGGATATCTCAAATGTAATAAAATTATCAAGAACAAACTGGAATTGGAACCAGCTTGATGGAGGAACCTGCAGCCAAGACTTTCTACCAGAGTTCAATCTCCAACTTGGAGAGAGTTGATTCCTGTTATTATTATTTTTTTTTATCTTAGTAGCTCCCAGGGACTAAGCCACTGACCAAGAAGTACAAATGTCTCCAACTGCATATGTAGCACAGGACAGCCTAGTCAGACATCGATGGAGGAGAGGTCCTTGGTCCTATGAAGGCTCCATAGATGCCCCAGTGTAGGGGAATTGAGGGAGAGGAGGTGGTAGTGGTTGGCTGGGTGGAGGAACACCCTCATAGAAGCAGGAGGGTGGGATAAGATAGGGGGATTTTGGGAGGGGAGAACCAGGAAAGGGGATAACATTTGAAATGTAAGTAAAGAAAACATCCAATAAAAAAATAAATCTTAAAAAAAATAATTTGTGCCTGTGTTTGCAAATGAGGTCTGTCTCTCTTTTGTGTGTCTGTTTCTCTGTCTCTGTCTCCCCCCACTCTCCCCCCTTTGCCTTTCTCCTTATCCCTTTAATAAATCCTAAAAATTAAGTAAACTTTGGTTTACTTTTATTATTTTATTGGGTTTTGTCTGCTTTGCTTTTTCTCCCATTTCAGGCAAGCACTCAGATTATTGACTTAAGATATCTCTTCTCTTCTTTTGTATAATGAATACTTACAACCACAAATTTTCCTTAAATCTCCTTTATCTGTGGATTATTTAAAAGTATAGTTTCCAAGATTTTAATACTTGGAGAATTTTCATGTTTCTTTCTCTGCTGGTTTATAGTTAAAATTTTTCATGGTCAAAGAATAGGCTCACATGTACATGCATATGTAAAAACCAAGCACAAAATGCTATAATTTTGTTTTTCAGCAATCATGCATATTTGAAAGGCTTCATAGGATGAAAAATGATTAGAATCTATTATTGTTCTTGCTACAATAATGAACTTCTAAATACCTTCCTGGAATTAGTTTCTGTCGTCTTGAAAATTATTTAGCATTCATTATTCCCTACTTGTAATAATTCATTGTTTTTCTTCATATAAGAGTATTTCTAAATATTATCTTCTGCATGAATAGTGGTATATGATGACAAGAAACGTAGAAAAACATCTAGTAGAATGCTAAGCTGCACTCTCTGTGTCCATGAACAAATGTATCTAGTGCATTAAAACTTACACCAGCTGTGTAATTCCTTTGCTCTGCAGGAAGAGTCAATCATTGTCTTGTGAGCTGCATGGCTCTGATGTGGATTCTGCAGTAATATATAGTATTTTTTACCAATTAATAATGTGTCATTGGCTGTGGCAGCTTCTGATAGTTTCCTTGCAGTGTTTTCTCTGTGATGTTTTTAGGAATAGGTTTCTTTGAGTTTATCTTGATAGTCACTGAGCAACTTAAATGTTCTAGCCAATCCGAGAAACTTCCAAACGCTGTTTTCCCTTTTATCTTAATGATTTTTTTTCTTTTTCCATGATTCTAACTACCACAAACATACACTCCTTGAGATAATACAAAAGATTCTTGAACCCACATACATTTAATTTTTATACTCCAATCTGATTTAAATATAAACTTGCCATGATGGCTCATGCCTGTATAATCCAAGACTTGGGAAATAGAAGCAGTTCAAGTCCCTCCTCTGCTTCATAGTGACTGGGTAGTAAGGCTTTGTCTCAAAGTTGAAAATAAATACGTGTGTTTGACATAGGTTCATGGATTTTTGATGTTTGGTCCTCAGATAGTAGCAATGCTTTAAGAGGCTCTAGAAACCTTATCAGTTGACTGCACTGGACACAACAGATCACTTTGGATAATAGTGGATTATCGATTTGGATTTATAGTGTCCTTTACTGTCTCTTTACCTATAGTAAGTAAGCTGTAAGCTGAATAGCTCTCCTCTGCCATATGCTCACACTCCTGTGATGCTCAGTCCAAGTGCAAGAAGCCAGAGGACAACAGACAGAACCTTTCTCAGAAACCATGAGTTGTAATAAGACTTCCATTCATTAAGTTGCTCTGTCAAGTGTGTGGTCACAGTAATGCAAAAACTGGTTGATATACCTGCCTCTTAGCATGAATTTTTGCTTCTTTCTGCCATCTTGATTTTATAATTGAATCCTCCAGTGAATTCTAATCACTTAGAATTCACTCAGTCTGAGTGTTTGTATTTGACTCTGCTCTGTCTCTCTCTGCTGAGATCATCTTTGCATTCATCACAGGAGAGTTTATATCTCCTACATAAAATATGAGAATAGCAGCTTTTAAAATCCTTTATAATACCAACATCTAGTCCAACTAAGAGTTAGTAGGGGTAATATTTTTCACTTTAAAATTTGTCTAATTTTCATTAATTTTCAGATGAGATAACAATCTTGGGTTATCTTCTAAACATCTTGAATGCTAGGTTGTCTTAACAATGTAGTCTTAACATAATTGCCCTAGTGTTGAGTGACTTGTCTTGATATCACATAGAGTATCCCTTCAGTGTCTCACTCTGGCTTTCTTAACAGTGGTTTCAACTTCAGCTTGCTCTTTACAGTCTACTGAGCTTGACTGCATCTATTCTGCTTGCGTGTTTGAGGGGGTCGTCTGGAACTTGTGCAATGGTTTCTATCATTTCAAAGAATTTGCTCTGCTGCTTTGAGTATGCTCTGCAGATTCATAACATGAATGTCAATTCCATTTACACCAGAGTTAGGGGGTATTCTCTATAGATTTATCTCACACTGTGAAGTTCTCCAGCACATGCACCTGTTTTCTGACTCCTTGACCTGAAAACCTTGACTCCTCTTGGAGTCTTAAATCTGTACTGCTTCACAAACAGAAGGTATTACAGCTGTTGTCAGGAAAACACAATAGAGAGGAAATCATAGCAGAAAAGATTAAAAGAAAAAAGGAAAGAATTAGCAAGTTGTAATAGGTAGTATGTGAATGTTTGTGTGTGTGCACAAAAGTTCACTAACAGAGGCCAGAAAGTGCCTTTTCATCTTTTTCCCTTAAGACCAGGTTTCTCACTGAATCTGAAGCAAGGCTAGAAGACAAAAAAATCCCAGAGACAGTCTGTCTCTGCTCTCACACCACTGCAGGTACAGCTTAAGTGCAAAAACAGTTTTACATGTGGGCTGAGATCTGAACACAAAGCTTCACACTTAAGCAGCAATTGCACTTATCAGCTTAGCTATCTCTTCTGCCCAATAATGAGACTCTTGTGTACACGCCCTTTTGTCCCTGTCTCCTGTTCCTTTTCTACTTGGCTTTTTCTTCTTCCTGTTGGTGCTGGCACTACCACAGCAGTCATGTGCCTCCAGAAATCATGCTTGTCATCCTGGCAGGCTGTAACTGAAGATATAATAGAAAGACAAGAGGATGGAAGGAAGGCGGGGCAGAGGAGGAGAGGCAGAGGAGAAGGTGACTCCCAACTCTTCCCTCATAGTAGTAGTCCCCTTTCCCTGTTGTCTAAGACAGAGAAGGGGCTTTTCTCTTCTCTCTCTCTCTCCCCTCTCTCCCCTCTCTCCCCTCTCTCCCCTCTCCCTTCTCTCCCCTCCCTCTCCTCTCCCCTCTCCCCTCTGCCCCCTCCCCTCTCCCCTCTCCTCTCTCTCTTCTCTCCTCCCTCTCCTCTCTCCTCCCTATCCTTCTCCCTCCCCCCCTTTTAACTTTTAGGAATGATAAAGCAAGAAACAGCCCTTGGGAGCTCCCAGGGGTACAGGTTAGTTAACACTGTTGGTTTTCCTATGGAGTTGCCATCCCAGTCATCTCCTTTAATCCTTTAATCCTTCCCCTAACTATTCCATAGGATGCCAGACCTCAGTCCAATGCTTAGCTGTAAGTATCTGAATCTGTCTCAGTTGTCTGCTGGTAAAGCCCTCTCCCAAAGACTAAGCAACTAACCCAAGAGTGTTATGGCTGGTCTGAGGCCACTGGCACATATATAGCAGAGAACTGCCTTGTCTGGCCTCAGTGGGAGATGATCTGCCTAATCTTGTAGAGACTTGATGCCCCAGGGTGGGAGGATGCCTGGGAGGAGGATGCCCTCTCAGAGGCGAAGGGAAGTGGAGGATAGGGGAGAACTCTGTCAGGGGGCACTGGAGTAGGCAGCAACATTTGGGATGTAAATAAATAGAATAAATAATAGTAATAACAAAAACATTTAAAAAAGGAGAAGCCACCCTTTTCATGTACATGTGTAGTTGACTTCCCTCAGTAGGCCTCCTCCTGCCAGTGATTCCTTCCAACTCTTATGAGGAAGCAATGCTTCATAGTGTTTTCAGGAGTCTTGGTGTCATCAGAATAGGATAATCTTAACTTATCCAGCTACCATAGAAAACTGACATGGTCATTGTACACAAACCAAGATTCAGGTGCCCTTGACTTAACAGGATCCATGGTTGACAGATAAGCACTTAAAAACTAGACATCCCGAGCTAAAAGAAGTCTTCCAGATTCCAAAACTCATTTTTAATGCATAAGCAAGTGTTTCCCAAAGGCCTTGGTGTTAAATGTTTGGCTCTTACTCACATAGATGTTAAAATAACTAATCACCATAATTCTGTGAGAAGGAAGGCCTCAAACAGAAAATGAATACAATAACACATTACCTGGAACTGGGAAAGTGTTAGGTACTTGATTATTTGTGGAGCCATATAATTATTGAGATGATGTACTTGCATATTGAAAATGTTATAGTGATAATAATTTAAAATGAGAAGAGCTGAATCAAAAATTACATTAAATCATCACATCATTACAATTAAAAAAAAAGTACTAGGACAATGCTTTAGAAAAAAAAATCCATAAGACTGTTAGCAGGGCAAGAGAAACTAAGTCATGGCACAATTCCAAGAAAGTCAAGTACACTGAACTTCATTTTTTTCCCTCTAAGGGCCATTGTTCTTAGCCCTCTTATCTGCCTTGCAGTGGGATTTTAGAGATGTACATAAGTTAATCAAATGTACAGATTTCAGACTCAACCCAAACTCACAAAATATTGAAATCTTTAGAAAACAGATTATTTATTTATACTGAGACATAGAGCAGACATTTCCAAGGCTGACAATACTCCAACCAGCGCATGCTTTCTCCTTGGACAATAAAGTAGATACCAAAGTAATATGGTCTTTTAAAGTATGGACTTCGAAGATCAGATTATAGGCATTGGTTGAATGACAGCACCAGGCCCATCAGTAGGAAAACTTCTTCCTCCACAGTAGAGATAAGCCTTCAGGAAGCACAACACTCTGGCATCATGGGGATCTATCACCCTATGCTCATTCTTATCACTGAGTTTTTACCTTTCATTCATACTCCTCTGGCTGGTCAAATGCCAGTAATCACTTTTTCTGCTCCTCTTTTCTGCACCCTCTTTTCTGAGTATTCTTTATTCCCTTTTTCTGAGGATGCTTAGCCATGCCTGATAAGTCATTTTTTTCATGGATGTCAAAGAAATTTCCCTCAGCAGTGAAGTACTGTTCAACATGCTATCCTCAGTTGGCAACAGCCTGGGTTCTCCCTTTTCCTACCTTAAGGTGATGTTAGCTGTTGCTCTTGACTGAGTTTCATGATTTTTAAAGTTTAGACTTTAGAATGTGATGTTACTACCCTTATCTGAAAATCCTAGGACATATTAATAATTACACATCATGCACTGTCAACAAAAATAATGCATGTGAACAAAGGCACTTATTTCTGACTGCTTTATAAAATAGACAGGGATTTATAATGGAATACACATCTCAATGGCTTATTTGTGGATAAAGATGGTTTAAAATAGATTTTTATCATTATAAGCATGTTTCCTTTACTCTCTTAATTATAAATTTGTAAAAAATAAGAAACGCTTCCTTAATCTGTAGTTCAAACTAAACATTACCCTACCCTAGTCCAAGTTGGGGCTAATTCTAAATTAACATATTCCAAATTAAGAAGACCAACAAATAAACTCATTGTTTTTAAAAGATAGCTTTTATAAAGAAATAATGAGTTGAAACAAACATAATAAAAACTCCTGTCTTGGCCTCAGCAAGCACCAATAGGCAAATAAACAGAGTCCCAGGAGAACAGTGACCCATATCTGATATTCAAACAAACCTCTGATATTATATTTAAAAATCCCATCTAATTAGGCCAATTGGGTAGAGCATGCCAGGGTTATGACCAAGCAAGACACTAGATCCCCATGTGGGCCATTCAGCTTTGCCCCATGTTCCTGGATTAAAGCCTTAAAATCCTCCATCCATCTGGCAGTGAAAACCAACAGAAAGGGCCCATGTGTCTCACCCCAGCTTAGGACAGCCTCATTCTCCCACTGACCACTTGCAAAATGGGAAAAGAAAAATCAAAGACCCTTAAAACATAATGCTTCAAATAATTTCCATAACTACTGCCTCACTCACAACAATGAGATTTAATATTCAATATAACTGCACTTAATGCTGAAAATATAACTAAATGAAAGAAAAATAGCCAACAACAGAAAGATTAGATTTTTGGCTATAAGGCAGGAGTCACCTGTTATTCACATTAAGATTCTGTCTTCCTAAACTTAAATTCTGAATCTTTCGATGCCTGCCATTTTTCTAATGGCTCCAAGATACTTGAAAAATCTATAACCATGGAGATAATGACATTAAATGAACACTTGATTAAAACTAGGGAGAGTGGAACATTTGAACAAACTGCGGACAGTGAGGATGAGAGAAAATCAAATAAACTCAACAGTGAGAAGAAAACCTAGCGTCTCCCTCTAATAGCTTAAAATATATATATGATATATATATATATATATCATATGTATATATTTACATACACATGCATATACATATATGTGTGTGTGTGTATTATATGAAGTTATATATATATATATATATATATATATATATATATATATATATATATATATATATATATATATATATGGTATCTTCTACATTCTATTCCCCAAGCAGCATGTAGAAAAAATTTAAAGGCATTTACTTTATATCAAACAATGTTTTATAAATTTAGTAACACCGGGCGGTGGTGGAGCATGTCTTTAATACCAGCACTTAGGAGGCAGAGGCAGGCGGATTTCTGAGTTCAAGGCCAGCCTGGTCTACAAAGTGAGTTCCAGGACAGCCAGGGCTACACAGAGAAACCCTGTCTCGAAAAAACAAAACAAAACAAAACAAAGCAAAACAAAACAAAAAAATCAATAAATTAAGTTACAAAATAGACCTTTCTAATCAAAAAAGTTTACATTTTTCTGAAACATTTTTTGATAAATCTTTAATATAAATTATAATTATGTCAATAATAGTTTATCTTTACACATGAATTTCTGCCTTCCTATTCCTGTGGAAAACAGTCTGCCATGTTCCATTTTATTGGACCAGGTCTAGTAATATGAAATATATATATATTTTTAAAGATTTATCTATTATTATATGTAAGTACACTCTAGCTCTCTTTACATGCACCAGAAGAGGGTGTCAGATCTTATTATGGGTGGTTGTGAGCCACCATGTGGTTGCTGGGAGTTGAACTCAGGACCTTTGGAAGAACAGTCAGTGCTCTTAACCACTGATCCATCTCTCCATCATGAAAGATATTTTTAAATAAAAACTTTAATAGAAATAGAAATATAGATACATGAATACTATATATAGATATATATCAAGTATATGTGAATAGTATATACTTTCACATATGTGTATGTATCTATGTGTCTGTATGTGTAAAAATATATGTATACATGTCCTAATGTTATTGATTAGCATTAATCTACTTGTTTTACTATAAATTATCTTGTTATGGACTATCATCATCAAAACCCACAAAATTGTTACGATTTAAGCTTTTAAACTGTTTCTATCAGCTGCTGCAGAGGTAAGTAATCCTAGCCTATGTTAACCTGTTTTTTGTTTGTTTTTTTGTTTTTTGTTTTTTCGAGACAGGGTTTCTCTGTGTAGCCCTGGCTGTCCTGGAACTTACTCTGTAGACCAGGCTGCCCTTGAACTCAGAAATTCTCCTGCCTCTGTCTCCCAAGTGCTGGGATTAAAGGTGTGCACCACCAAGCCTGGCTGTTAACCTGTTTTAATTGTACTAATAATACCTTGGAAATTTTACATAAAAGTTTATGAACTAGTTATCTTTTATTGAATAAGAAGTTATTACCTAATAAATGGTTCAAAATGTCCTATACATTATCTAATGCCTGTGGGGTAGAAAGCCAGCATCTTTTAAGTGACTATTTTGCTTGTTTTATCATCATGATGAATTGGTCTCTCCTCAGAAAGCTCCCCTAGGATAAGACTCACATCCAAGGTGCTTTTTCTTGCTAGCAAAATCCATTTCTTTGCAATAGTGGAACTTTAGTCTCTAGAATTCTATCACCCATTGGCCACTGTGCTCTCAACACATTAAGGTGCTCTCTACTCTTTATATCTTCTAATTGTGTCAACTTGGCAGATGAAAATCTATTCACTATATAGTATATGATACATAAATATACATGAATAGTATAGGAAGTATTCATGCACTATAGAATGGCTAAATCCAGTTAACTGACAGGTGCATAGGACCACACTTGCCCTGTCATAAGAGCACTGAACATCCATTCCTTTTAAACTTTTCAAGAATCCATCATGCCTTCAGAACTATTGTAGCCTTGCAGAATACATAGATCTCAAACTCATCCTCCCTATTGATTTGTGGTTATGTATTCCCAAATAGCATCTCCTCACTTTTTAACCTACCCATGATTAACCATGATTACCCATCTTTTCACTTTTACCTACCCATGATTAACTCAAACCTGTGCTAGACCACGATCCTCCTATCTATTTCTATAAAGTCAACATTTTGTATATTTATTTGATTGAATGGTTAATTGGTTATTTTCCTTGTCAATCTCATGCACGAGTATCATCATGCAGCATTTGTCTTCCTTTGCCTATTTCCTTTTTCTTAAAGTCATGACCCCCAGGCTTAGGTTTGTCACAAATGCCTAATCATGACTAAATAGTATTCCACTGTGTTTAAGAATAGATGCTTTGACTTATATAAAAATGAACTAAAGATTTAAATGTAATAGTTCAAACTTTCAAAGTACTAAAAGAACTCTGGGGGGGTAGGGATGGGGGTGACAGGGTTGAGGTGGGGTGGGGGAGTTCGTCCAGGAAATTTGTCTGCGTAATAGCACCTTTAGATATGACCTCAAAGGCATTAGCAATGAGAACAAATATAGAACACTGTGATGTTACAGCAAACTACAATGCTTTTGTACAACAAAGGCAACAACATTATACAAAGAGAAACTACAGAATAAAGATAATGTTTGAAAACTAAATATCTGAAACAAGATTAATGTCTAAAATATGTAAGGAATCCAAACAACTCAATAGAAAACAAATAAACATTTCAAATAAAAAAATTGTTTCAAATAACTGGACAGATATTTCTTAAAGACATGCAAGTAGCCAACAGATGGTGAGGATATATATCTATCAATACAACAAATGATAGAGTCTCCAAAATATTAAAAATGGCACCCCTTCAAATAGGCAAGGGCAATGGAACCAGAATGTCAAATGGACGTATCCACAGTGTGTTTACTGCAGGATCATTGTATCCACAGTGTGTTTACTGCAGGATCATTGTATCCACAGTATGTTTACTGCAGGATCACTCATAATGCCCAAGACATGGAAGCAACCTAAGAGTGACCTGGGTTCCCCTCTGTCTCTGCAAAGAGGGTTTCTCTGGTATTGAATATATTTAAGGCTTGTGTTTTCTTTTATGTTTTAACCTGTGTAATTTCTAATATTTTCAATACACTTTTATCAAATAATTTTAATGTGAATATATTTTGCTCATATTCTTCTGGTCCCCCAAGTCCTTCCAGATCCTCTCCCTTCAACTACTTACCTGACTTCAAGTTCTTCCTCAAAAACAACAAAAAACAATACAACAATCTCTTCTAAACCAAGAAAACAAAATAAAACAATTTCCAAAATAAAAAAATAAAAAGCAGAACACTAAACTGTAACCAAATTAAAGCACATACACACAGAAAACCTGTGGAGTCAGGTATATATTGATCAAATACTCTTGAACATGCAGCCAGTTCTGTAGGGATTGATAACACACACTGCCACTCCATTAAAGAAAACTGATTTTCCTCCTCACACAGATGTAGATAATAATTCAACTGTTAACTTCAAGCTAGTAGCTAAGTATTTATTTATCTCTCTATTCATTCATCCATCCATCCATCCATTCATTCATCCATCCATTCATTCATTCATTCATCAAAAAACCAAAATAATATATAAGATAAAACAAAACTGAAGTTGGACAAGATAAAGCAACAGGAGAAAAAGAGACCAAGAAAAGGCACAGGATTCTTTTGTGACTTTTCCTAGTAGTCCTGTGTATGAAAAGAATGAAATTATTAGGCCAGATACAGTTAAGCATCCCTGTCTTAAAGTTGACCTTGACTATGAGCATGTGTAGATTCTGCCTTACCCACACTCAAATAGATGTGATTACTCAAGAGTAAAGGTATTTTGGAATTGTCTTAAATTTTTCCTGATACAATTCACAAAAATTGGAGAAGTATAGGACCTTCCATGGCAGAGATAGAGTAATAGGAATAAAATCAATATATAAGCAAGAAAAAGCTTGGAATTATATTTGAATTGTTGCCTGAAAATAGAAATTCAGTGTCTTAAGAGAAACTGAAGCTCTTTTATATATAATATTTAAAACACATATATTTAAAATCAAAAGTGCTACTACAAAGTGATTTGACATCCTCTGTTTTTCCTAAGTTTAATCGATTACTATTTTAAATACTTTAATTAGAATTAATAAAACTATGGCCTATCTTAAATTTTTTATTAGAGTTAATAAAAATATGATGTGTGTATAGCCTGACACAATTACTCAGCAACAAGCTAGTGAACTGTATTGATTTGAAACCTAATAATGATTTTATTACCTGTAATGTTATTTCACACAATATGTTGAACTGTATAACTTTAATGTTTTACTCATTTAATTTATATTTTTCAATATCTGTAAACCATGAAGAATATCCATTTTATGCCCACAAATCTACTTAAGTCCTTTCATCCCTGCTATAACATTTCAGGCAGCTGTCACTTCTTGCAGAAAAAAAAATAAACTAATTTAGCACTCAAAGCTCCTCATAATCTGACTTTTTCAACATCATATCTACTGTATCTTCCATTTTAGTTATTTAGGTTATAGAGCATCCCTTAAAAATTCCTTGAAGATATTTCTCCAATGGTATAAACATCAAGTGTGCACAATTGTTTGGTGTATGCCATGAATCTGCAGGGTTATGATTAGTGTGGTGACCTTTAGGTACAGAAACACCCCTTACACAGCAGGAGGCCATATGTTAGTTAAAGTGTAAAGTGTGAGTCACAGTGTTCTACATGAGGCAATTATGGACTGAGGATCAGCATGACAAGCATATGCAGAAACAGGCACTTGTGTGTCCAAGGAAGTCTGAAAGGTAAGCTATCAATGTAAGGAGAGAATTCTGAAACTTGCATGGATGGACAGACAGACAGACAGACAGACAGACAAATTTAAAGCTCATCTCTATATATTTGTCTTTTAGCAAATTTTACAGTGTGCTAAATATCAGTATGAGCCATTAATCTGCAATTTAATGTTGGGGAACTATTATTGGAGTGCCTTAAACATTTAGAAACACATCTTAATTCAAGGACTGTGGATTCCACTTAAATATTTTGCTACCTAAAGCTGAGTGATTCTGATAAATCAAGCTTAATTTAGACCCCTATTTTCATAGATGAGTAAAATAAGAAGTTGTAGCAGCACAGGATCATTGTGAAGATTAAAGGTGACAAATGTATTGTTTAATATTTACCTAAAATAAGAACTTGATAAGCACAAAGTATCAATATATTATCAATCACATTAACACTCAATATTTTCATATGCTTAGACAAAATCTCTGAAAAATTTTTGAACATGCTATATTTTTAAATTATGTGCAAATTATGTGTAAGTTGGGGAGTCCCTGTAAATGCCGTGCCCCTGCAAGCCACACTGGGCATTGGATTCCTTGGAGCCTGTGTTAGAGATTCTTTTAAGATGCCCATGGTGGGAGGCTAGAAACTAAATTTGGGGTCCTGGGCATGATCCCTAATTCTGAGTCATCTCTCTAGCCCTAACACTGAGGAGCTCTTGGGGGAAAATAGTCAACAGTTTCTTGGCCTTAAAGAGTGCTCAGATGCCTTTGAAAATAGTTGTGCTCCCCTAAAAATAATAATAAAAACATAACTGACAGGTGATCCTACAGTCACATGTCTTGATGTATGTTATATATGTCATCATCACTTGTTACTTTAATATTTGCATACTCCAATTTTATGGCAGTGGTACTAACAATAACCAAGAAATGGAAGCAATTTCCACAGCCACTAGTGTAATGCATAAACAAAACCGGGTGTACGTCCTCAATGTAATATCTTTCAAACACAAAAGGAAGAAAACTGTTAAATATTTCATCATAGATGAACATTGTGTTAGGCAAAATGAGTCAGTTACAAAAAGACAAATCTATGACTTGGGTGGGCAGGGAATGAAAGAACAGGGTATAGACTATATAAAATGTTCTAAGCCAGGCGTGGCAGCACACGCCTTTAAACCCAGCACTTGGGAGGCAGAGGCAGGCAGATTTCTGAGTTTGAGGCCAGCCTGGTCTACAGAATGAGTTCCAGGACAGCCAGGGCTACACAGAGAAACCCTGTCTCAAAAAACCAAAAAACCTAAATAAATAAATAAATAAATAAATAAATAAATAAATAAATGAAATGAAATGTTCTAAAGGAATGTTTCAAACTGATACACAAATCTTAATATACCTAACAGTAATTAACTAATACTATCAAATTATTAAGACTTTGAGTTTCATATATTTTAGTATATGCACAGTTGGGTGGAAGGGCACATAGACAGACATATAGGTATAGAGATGAAAAGAAAAATCCTCTCATATGAATTTAAGAAGGAATGCCTTGTCACACAACAACTGACTAGGAAACTGTTTTGTAATGAACACAAACAAAAATCCGACGTTACTTCAGGTGGTAAGAATCTCAAACAGGTTTTAGAGAATTGACCAAATTCCCAAGCAACATATGTAGCTGGTGAGAACCTTTCAACTTCGGGGGCTATATGAAGTCAGTAGCAGGAATAAGCTTGTCAAGAGCCGATTATAGGAGAAAGGAAGTGAACCCACCACACCACATACTTTTTGGCTCATATGAATACATGAATTGTGTTGCCATAAATGAGGAAATATGACAATTCAAGGAGAAATTCTAGTTTATAGAACCTAGGTTGGGGTGGGATAGAAAGAAAAAAACTTGATTTTTATGTATTTTCAGTTAAGATTCTTTGAGATATTTTGGTGGAAGTACCCAATAGAAGATACAGGACAGATTTTAAGAAAACTCAGACAATGCCTAAGTGTGATCATCTACAGGGAGATAAGGAGTTCAGCTGAATCTTAGAGACCTGATCTCCTTCCAAGGACAAAAAAGTATATGACTTATGAAACTGGCAAAAAGATTTTCCTCATAATAAGATACAAGAGAGATGTGTAAAGTTCTGATGGGGAATCCTGGAAGCATCTATTATTAAGTTGTTATCTAGGTGCAGAGGCTGAGAGAGATTCTCCAATGAACACAATCCTTGAAGGACACAGCACACAAGCTGTTCCTTATGGAAAGAGTGGAACTTAGGTTTAAGAGCTAGCCAAACATGAGGCATTAGTAGTAAAGAAACTTAGATAGATTTACTTTTAGACATGAACAAAGGAAAATATGAGTCAAAACCTTAACAGCATAAACACATATACAATATATAATAGTATTTTATATGTAACATAAAATAACCTAGTAAATGCAATACAAACCAGGAACTAAGTGGTGAGGAGGTCTGACGAAAGAAAAAATTATGCCTGTCCTTTATAATTGGAGATAGTTAATAATAATAATATATTTAATTGAAATTTTCACCTAAAAGAACAATGGAATTCAACCACTTAGTTTCTTTTTTTCCTCTTAATTTTTGTCTATTAGCAATCCTTTCAATCTCATGTATTTGTTACATTTTGGTAACATTATTTTACTTGAAAAGCATAACATTGCAATGCCATTTTGAGATATTATTTGTCTATTCTTATGCAACAACAACTATATCCAAATTGCCTTGGCTATATGCACTTTGAAAGACAGCATAGTAATTGGTCGATGGTGGTGGTTTTCTAGATGAGACATTTGGTAAGCCTTTTCCTTCCATCTATTCACTGAAATTTCTTAAATTACAAGAATGCATAGGATTTACAAATTGAAGACATTGTTTTAAAAAAGATAATAGTAAATATCTGAACAATTAACATGCTCACAGAGAGAGAGAAAGAGAGAGAGAGAGAGTTGCCCACACACAGACTTTGTGTATTTAAATTCTGTTTTTATATGGTTTTGAATTCATAACATGTGCCTAATTTGTAATTACACCTTGGAGTTATTTATTTTATTAATATTTATAATAATTTTGTGCCAAGAATATGCTACTTAAAGCACAAGCTTCTAACATATAGACCAATATATCAGATATAATCAATATTCCTATTTGTTATATAGAGTATATTCTATATTATTAGTTATTATTATGCAAAACAAGCAATTAATATCACTGACATTTTACAAATCGGGGACTTTACCTGGCTGCCAGCTTTACTAATAGTACAGCAAAAGGTCGAATGATGCTCACAGATTTATATTCTGCCCACAATGCTCTGCTTCCTGCCCACTGTTTCCATTATTCATATATTGTCATACAAAGATTTTGAAAAAGGATATAGCCTAAACCATACTAAATTCATCTTGAATCTTCTTATTTAGACAATAAAAAATAGAAGTCTAAGAAAATACAATAGCTGTGAGGAAGATAGATACATGATCCTGACACAGTATTGAAGGCCTTGAAAGTTTCATTGCATAACCGAGTATCTGCTTCCTCACCTTTTCCTGTCTTGTACAGTGTACAAAATAAAATCTTGAAAAAATGTATTCAAGCAGCACAGAAGTCTACAGGAGGAAATAGGCAAACATTGAGAATTGACCACCCTCCCTTTCATTGTATTTACTATTAAAACAGTGAAGAGCAGATGGAAGTCAGGAGTTATACTTTCTCAGGGTCCTCGATTGGGGTAGTCTTCACCTACTTAGTCCTTATATTCATGGGTGTTTAGATCTAAGTATCCTACCAGTTGCCTTTCATTCAAGTGACCTACACTGAAGGTTCCCAGTGCCTCTAAGAGTTTAGACAGGCACTGAACAATAAACATACCATAGATGTTCCTCATGGCAATGCCACAAGGACCTTCTAGTGGACATCCTATAAGTAATATTGCCAGCATTATTTATGAGCCCTGTTTAACCCTCCAAACAGATGTTGTATATACTATATGCTATGTGTTATCTGTCAGTGGCAACCTGTTCTGTCTAATAGAGTACCAAAAACACGACTGTCATGACGAGTTATGCCTCTTTTATAGGCTCAAAGTACTGAGGACACAGTGTCTCCTCTCTGATATCTGTAACAAATTTCAGATCAAGGTGTAGTATATGAGATGTTTCCAAAAGCATGATGTTAGAAGAGGAGCAAGTGGATGCATATTTCTCATAAGTCATCATTTCTCTCATTTTTATTAGAATAAAGAGTTTATGACCCAGACCATAGTCAGAGAACTAACAAAATACTGTTTATAAATTTGTCCATGAATATTCATTGTAATCACTTTAGAGTCATCAGTTACTAGTATGCACAGCAAGAACAATATGAACTCTGAGGCTACAGATTGCAGGACTGAATAAATCATCATCTTAAAATCATATCACCAAAGATACTGCACATCCATTTGTGGAAGAAAATGTATTTTAAGCTCCACAGTAAAATAAATATAGATGACAATGTATAGTTAGGCAAAATTTACACCTATACTTCCTTGTAATATAGGTCAAAATATTCTATGACTTGGCTATTCAATTTCTTATTCACTACTTTAAAACTAAAAGGATTTCTAACATGAGATTACCAAATTTCTCATTAATGTTCTCTTCAATGTAATAAGGTTTTCAAAAGTATAAGACAATGCATTAGTCATAATGCAAAAAGAAAGACTGAATAAATTTTCTCATTATGTTTTTAACTTACCATTCATACTATCAAGTGGTATAATGTACTGTATAATGTATTGTGTTATTTCAGAATGTAACTATGTTTCAGTTAACTGTTGTCAGAAAACAAAATGTTATGCAAGACCAAAAGCTTCTAAGGACTATCAAAGCAGTAAAGAAAACAGCCACACTCCTACTTATTGAAATTATCTCTGAGTTTGTTACAATCACTGTCAGATATTTGCTGAGTTGTTGCTTTCTTTCTTTTCTTTTCTTTTCTTTTCTTTTTTTTTAGAGCTTTAAGGCATCCATTCTTTCATTCTTCAGAATTTCTTACACCTTTAATAAAAACAATGTACTAAGCGTTATTATGTGGAATCAAACAAAATATAAACAGATGGGATTCTAAGCCAACAGCTTACAAGTACACATTCAGGCCCCATCCCGACCTAAAATGGCTGAGTTGCCGGATGGTGTTGCTTGGTGACCAAATAGTGTCATTTAGGCTGCTGAGTTATCTAAACATCAGTGACAGAAAGTCCCTCTGCTTCAGACCTGGCCAGGACAAATATTAAAGAGCTTATTCACCCCTTCCAGTTGTTGGCGATTTTTATTTTAAATCAGTGTTTGCATCCTCCGTTTTAAAGTTGAGGGTCGGGGGCAGGAGTGTCCGCAAAGCTGCATCTGTTCTTTGCAGAAAATAAGAGGCAGAAAGAACCTGCTCCTCCGTGACATTGGCAGTCTCATTGCAATTATGTCCATGTAGTGTGTCTATTCTGTTTTTGTATACCCTCCCAGTTGCTTTCTGTCTCTCTTTCATTAAATGAAAGTAGTTAATTAGCTCAGGCCAGTCTTTTCCTCTTTCTCTCTCCTTTTTTGCTGTAGTAATGATGTCTAATTATCATCAGTAGTGAGTTAATGCAACATCAGGAGCGAAGCATATCTCACTGACAGAGCCAGCATCCCTCCGACCTTAGGGAGCTCAGAATAACTCTCCATCTAGTTGAAAACATCATTCAAAGGCAGTTCCTCATTTCACCCAATGTATGCAATATATGCTTTTAATGAGAAGAAAACATCTCTGTCTTTTTGGTGACTGTATTTGTGCCATGATGAAACAAACGAACATGGTTTTTAGGGGGAAATGCATTCGGACGTTGGGAAAGAGTATAAAAGGGATATTTTATTTATTTTTATCTGGTTGAAACTGTGATTGGCTGCCTCTCAGAGAAGGTGGAGCCTAGAATTCTGTCAGGAGCACAGAAAATTTTTCATAAAGAGCAGTAGAAGAGCTCATGAATTAAAATCCTATTCAACATTTCAAAATAGGCTGAATGGAATACCGAGTGCTTTAAATACTACACAGAAGTCATTTAACAACATCACCTGGCAGATCGCATTGTCTCCCATTAATATATGGAATCTTTACTGAAAAGAGAAGCATGTGCTACATTATTATTCCTCCTGCAGCTGTCACGCTCTATTAGAAGTCTTAGCAGGAATTCTCTAACAGCCCCACGTTTTTTGTTTTTTTCTTTTTTCTTTTTTTTTTTGACATGAAAATATGGGTGTCACAGCATGTGAATGCTGGTTTGAATAACTCACACCCATGATTGTCTTGAAGCCTCTACAATCTTTATAGAATTTATGCTATTTGTAATTTTAATTAGTCTTCAAAGGGACATGTAGTCTAACACATATAATGGCTGTAATCAAATCAATACAAACACTAACTATTGAACCAAAACAGAGCATCTAAATTTAACACAAAAAGAACAAAAAAACCTGAAAAACTTTCTAGCTAGCAATGATATATAATAATTATATATTACCATAGTTAAATAGTACTTTAAAATAGGTTAACATTTTATCCACTCAGAATTCTAATTCACTTTGCTTAATGAAAAATTATTTTCTTGTCTAGTTCTTGATATTACACTCTATTTAAGTGAATCAAAGCAATTCCTTTTTTGCAACACACTTCTGGCTCTTGCAGATGTAAATAAACCACACTCTAACTGATGCCAACCTAGTCTTTCATCCAGCAAGACAAGCAAACACCTCACCATTGTCTTTAGAGGGGTTCTGGGCTACAGGAGAAAGCAAAAGCATCCTTTGTATCTACCTCCTGCAAACATTTCAAAAACTGCACGTCAAGAAAAAAAAAAAGGAAACGAAACTTTTCTGGGTTCCCAGTTCACCTTTGTTTCCATATTTTCCATATAACTCCCCCCCACCCCCCACCCCCGCCAATCCATCCTTCTAGCAACCATTCCCAGTTAATCGTGGGAAACCCAAAGCTGCTTTCCAAACCTGAGAGAGTCCTCCAGACGGAGCTTGGAAGAGCCTTTCATGCATATATCTCCAATATCATGCACCTTAGAGAGAGCATAGCCTTCTCCTCCAGAAACCTTTCTAACATCCTCAGGGGGCTGGCTGTGCACTGGGAAACAGTCGCCAGTAAAAGTGAGGGGGGGGGGGTTGAGGGGGAAAAGCAAAGCTCAACGAATCCCAAAGCGAGACAAAAATACAAAGGGTGCCAGAGAGCTCCTCCACACCGCTCACTCTAGGTGAGTACCTCTTAAGAGGCAGCTAGTTGTTATACATCTGACCTGAGAGCTTACTTGTAAACCCCCTGTTCCCTTCTTCTTGCAAAGGAAGCGGATGCTGCGGCAGCCTCCCAGCCCCACAGGCATCTGCGTTTTAGAACGGGATATACCGGTCGATCGCAGCCAGTTCCTCTCTCACTACAGATTTGTGGGTAGGAGATAAGAACCAACCCAGAAAGAGGAACAAATGCACCATTTGATCGCGCCCCAAACCGTCTCTCTTTGTTGTGCATCGCCTAGCTGAGGAAGCTCCAGTGGTACAAGTGAAGAAGGGGAGGGGGGCGGGGATGAGGAATGTCCAGGACCATATCTGCCAACCAAACAGTCGCGGCTAGGATCTCGGGGGGCGACCAAGGAAGGCGCGCGGACTTGTCCTGTGTCTCCCCGCCAGCGTTCTCCAGCAAAACTCGATAGTGTCCTGGGGAAAGCCCCGCATCCACCTCAACCGCCACATTCAGGCTTTGTGCCAAAGAGGAGACACGGTAACCTATCCGTCAGCCTCGCCTGTTATCAGAGCGTGTGGCTGGGTTTCCAGCCTGGCCTTTATGCGCCCTGGTGGAGGTAGGACACGCGCCAGGCTCCCAGGGAAGGACGTGGGACAATGGCCTGGCCAGGGGAAAGGCAGGCGCCGCCCGACGCGGTGAAGACAAGCTACAGCCACCGACCCGCAGCGCAGCCCCGAGGCAGGGAGGGCCACCAGCTCTGCAGGTTCGCTATCGCTTTAAAATAAAGAGCCACAAAGACTTTCTAGAAGGGAAATCACGCCCGGCCACTGCGTCTAGGGAGGACTTGGGGAGGGGGTTGAGAGGGCTGGGGGGGGGGAGCTAGGAGCCAACAGTGTCTCCAGCATCTCTTTGCCTTCCCCTCTCTCCGCCCTCCCTTCCGGGCTGCTCCAACAGACAAATAATAACAGAGAAACCGGCTCACCGTGGTCTTGACCCGCACGAAGAGCACTTGCTTGGCGCCGCCGCCTCCCCCGCGGACCTCATCCGGCTGGCCCAGCTGGAAACCCTTCGATTTGACCCAGAATTTAAATTTGGCATTGTCGGTGGAGCTTGACTCTGAGCCGTTGAGAAGCTGAACAATCCGCTCATATTTCTTACGGGTCACCGTCTTGGTCTTGCCTGAGTCCCCGTAAGTCCTAAGGCACCAGTCCTGGAACTGGCGGTACATGTCGCGCTCGCTCTCCATGTTCCCTCGCGCTGCCTTGGGCCGGATGCTCCCAGCGCACTTCGCACCTGTTCACCCTGGGCTCATGAAATATGCAGCCCAGACCACGATGCAAGGACGCGAGGTCCCGGCCGAGCCGCGGGAGTCTGCCTCCGGTGGGGTGGGGGGAGGATCAGGGAGAGAGGAGGAGGGTCCGGATGGGCACCAGCAATCAATGCCCCGTGCTACCAAGTCTGGCTCGTTCCTAATTGCAAAGGCTGTCTCGGACGCTTTTCCAGTGCTCTAAGCGGTCGGTCCCTTTAACACTGTGTGATCAGCACCATCCCAACAGCATCTGGCCCAGCGGAGCTGGGTTTCTGAATAATTAAAATCCCATTCCTTAGTTTATTAAAAATTGCAATATTGATTTGAGGTGGTCTCTGGATGCCTCACCCCCAGGGCTGTGTCCAGGGCAGGGCAGGTGGAGCGCAAAGCAGTCTCCTGGCGCGCGCCCCAGAAGGTTCCCCAGCGGATGGTCCAGGAGCCAGGGCTGCGCCTCTAGCAAAGGCAGCCTTCTGCTGAAGAGCCTCGGTGGGCACACGGGTCCCTGGACTCTCTCTCTCTCTCTCTCTCTCTCTCTCTCTCCTGCTTAACCTGGGCCTCCTCTGCGACAGAACTAGAGAGCCAGAAAGTTCTTACCTGTCATGTTGATAAGCCTATCAGATCCTGTTTTACATGCATTTTAAAGAAGGCATCCTAAAAACGACTCAAAATGTCATTTCTTCAGATGTATTAGCCACGCAGGTAGGTTGTAAGAGTTGGGTTTCAGAAATTCGCCCAGTATTCATAGATAACTGACCATGGCTCTATAGGATTGATGGAGTACCCCAAACAGGGATGCAGTCCGGGGAATGTGGGAACAGGAAGACAGGCCGCTGGCTGGGGCTCTTCGTGATGATGCTATCCCCAAGATAGGACCCTCTGGGTTCTGCTGAAGTGGGTACAACACATGGAAATAAGTTTACCGTACAGACACACTTGAACCTTTTTGCGTGAAATTAAAATGCAGAAAGCAGTTCTTCCCCCTCCCTAGGTTATAGTTTGCAGTTCACACGGGAGGTTTCGGTTGTCTATTTTCCCCGTGCCTCGTCATGGACCCCCCCTCCGATGCTCAGAGGAGCCAAATCGGAGTTGCTCCTGATGATTTTCCCAAGCAAAGGAAGTCAGCGATCCCTCCATTAGGATTTCCACCCGTGTGTCGCGGCGGTGCTGGAACCAGGGCAGTTCCAGTCCTGCTCGCTGCAGCCGCTCCTCTTTACTGCACTCCCTGCCGAGGCCAGCGCGGGTCGCCTGGATCGGCTCAGCCAGCCGGATGGCGGGACCCTCGCCGCGATCCTGAGGGGTCCGAGCCCACCCGGGAGGCTCGCTGAGGTCTCCCCGGCGATAGCCCCAATGGGAACGCGGCTCGGTCCTCTGCCCGCAGCCGGTCCCGGAGCTCTCTGGCTGCTCAGTGGCTCCCGCGCGACCAGGCTGAGATTGTGCGTGTGTGTGGTCGAGCGAGGGTGTGCGGGGCGCGGGGGTGCGCTTCTTCTGGAAGGTCTCGGGGCGGCCCCAGTCCGGACTGACAGCCCGGGCGCTGCGCGAGCAGCTCCACACACTGAACCTCTTGCCTCTCCCCTCACCCCCACCCCTCCCACTCCCCTCTCCTCCCACCCCCCACCCCTAGGCCCCTTCCAAGCTCTCTGATTGGCCAATGGGACAAAAGTTTCTGTGGAGACGGCTGGGCGCTGACGTCACGGGCAGAATTGTCCCATTTAGGGATCCCGGGGGCAGTGCGCATGCTGCAGGCTGCAGGTTAGAGGCAGGAGGAGGTAGTAGCGGGCCGGGCGGCAGCCAGGTGGCGGAAAGGAGCTGGAGGCATCCAGGTGGGGGGACGAGTCCAGCAGGGTTTCCATGGAGATTTCCTCTGGGTCTAGCCTAAAAACAGCAGATCAGCTGACACCATTAGCTCAGGACCTAATTACTGCTTATTGGAGCAACAAATGAGGGACAGGGCCAGCTGCAGAGGAAGAGGTTTGCCCCCGCCCCTCTGTCTCCTCCTTTCTCTCCCTCTCCATCGCTCTTGAGTCCCGGGTGAATTCTCATTAACTTACAAGATTCCTACAAGGGCTCTGCTTCTCTTGAGGCCACCCTTACTGCTTTTATGCTTTTTATTTCCCCCTTTGGCATCAAAGAGTGGTACAATAAATGGGTTGTCCTGAGTGCTTGAATTTTTCCTCCCCGATAAACAGGGGTTCAGTAGAACTCAGAGACACTGCTGTCGAAGAGAAGTCACAAATAAATCTACTACCTGTGAGAGGATGTCGCTTTCAATTTATTGATTTCTACTATTTGTCTTTAGATCTTTCACACTTAAAATGCTGAGTATCATAAATACACCAGTATACAGAATAAACTAGTGGAGGAATATTTTGAATTAGCCTTCTATGTGTGGTGTGTTTCACAAGAACAGTTCTGAAAGTTTTGTTTGTGGCACCCAAGATAGGGCATGATTCCAAGTTGAGAGATGCAGATTTTGTTGTATATAGTTAATTTGTTCCTAGAAGTTTCTGGAAGGGTATTTGGTACTAGAGTACTCATTTACTCAAGAGTAATCTAGTTCTATGGAGTTGACTTCGTCATGGATATAAGTTGGCCCATAATTATATGGTTTTTCCATAGGTCTTTATTCTGAAAGCCTCCTTTGGGACCAGAAAGCACTCTTCTTTGAATTTCAAATTTAAATATTGTCTCCTCACCATAACTCTTAATAATGACACTAAAGTCCTCTACTAAGATATATACTTTATTTTTGTATACAGTACATGTATACATTCCTGCTTCAAAAATTATAAATAAAAGATATAACTCAAAGGGTACCCTGATGTTTGCCACTTTTCTTAATTATTTTACTTTGTATAGTACCAATACAGTTTATGTATTTTTGACCCAGCAGAGGGTGACAGCAACTTAAAATTTGAACATATTTTGTTGAGTCATAAAAATCCCACTGTATCTGGTGTTGTGTCTACACATTTACATGAATATGTTCTCTGTGTTCAAGAAGAATTTTTATTGCATGACCCTTGAAAAGTCATATTCTCTTGTTTTCTGAATAACTCCGACCCAATGGATAAATAACTAGTGCCTAAGAAATGGGTAGTGGTGCTGGAAGTATTTCTCATACCAGTTCCCAGAGCTCAGAGAGCAGGGGAACTAAGGAATGTTGGTGCTAGCATGAGTTCAGCCTGGAGTGTATGATGATCCCCACACAGTCAGAGCTACCTACTGGGTCCCTGATGGAAAAGGGATAGAAGAAGAAGGGGAGAAAGGGAAAGGGAGAGAGGGAGGGAGAGTGGAAGGGAGAGGGAGAGAAAGAAGCAGTCATGTGCTATCCCAATCTACTGACTTTTGCTGAGTGGTTTGGATGAATTTGGACCTCATTTAGTCGATGTCAGGGATTTACCACATACATATGCATTGTATCTATAAGCATTCTTGATAATGTGTGGACATTGGAGCACCTCAACATAAGTAATGGACAGTACACAAATATAGCAACAACCCTCATTTGCATTAACTAAATTAACTATAGAAGTTAAAGGCCTCTCAATAGTAAAGTAGGCTATACAGAATCTATACTTCTTTGGGGAAAGAAGAAAGAAAAACTATGGAAAGACTGTTCTAAACGGTCCAGTCTTCCAAAGCCCAGGTCCTAGTGTTGGCAGTGGAAACAGGGATGTGACTTGCTGTGGATTTGTTTTTATTATTAGCTGGGAAATTGAGGCAAAAATACCTTCGGGCAATCTTACTCACCTCTGGTGAAATCTCTAAAAAGAAATGTTAAACCTCAGGAGAAATCTCTAAAACAAAACAAAACACAATAAAGAGTTACACCTTCCTCAGTAACTCAGGACTCACTGTTCCTCTTTTAAATTCTTCAGGGCTAGGTCTGCTGTGAAAACTATAACTATAGTGAGCCTCTTCTTCATCTATAGGAGTCATTTGAACTAGCTGCATTGACTTTAACAAGTGATGCCCTTCAGAATTGCTCCTTAATACACCTTACCTCACCAAAAGAGTAATTTTACAATCCATATGGCAACATCAACCCTCCAGCTGCACCTAATCTAGGCCCTAGTAGACTGAGGAGGGAATCTAGATAATGAAAAATATAATGGTTGTATGGAAAATATTTTTTAATTCATAATGTCCAAATTTTTAGCCATAACATGCCATAATCAATATGGTTTTGTCACAGAAGTTAAATTTCTTTCAGTCCCAGGGTCAATTTATATAGCATAGAAAGTCTTACACTTAAGGTATCAAACAAAAATATTCATGAAACACTAGGCTCATCAGCAAATTATAGCAAAGACAACAATATAGGATCAGAGCTCAAAGAGTAATAAAGCTTTATTGAATGCATTGTTAGACTTGTATTCAACAAATAATCATGAGCACCAGTTTAGTTGCTTCAGGGTTAAAAAAAAGTAAGATGGATATGCATGTGTGGTCTTTCTCTCATAGAACTTGAATACCTCTAAAGAAAACAGATAGGAAACTGGAAAACTATATGGGATTGTAAGGTTAGCAAAAGGGGGAGAAACAATGGTGGTACAGGAGACGAGATAGCAAGGATGGGCAGGCTAACTTGTCAGGCTAAGTGTAGTGAGTATCTTCTAAGTGGGTAACGGATCACGGAGAGATACAGTGACACACGGCGACCTTAGACAAGGGATCATAGAGCACACAGATCTCTAAAGAAAAGAGTTGTGGACTTGTATCGAAGGCCCTAGCTTAGGCATTTATTGATCAGGAAAGAGAGAAGCAGAATGTGACATTGAAGTCATCTTTGGCAGCCAGTTCTTGTAGGGCAGTGCTTGTTACACCTGGGAGTTGGATTTTATGACTAGGAAGCCAAAAAGATGTCTAAAGCATGACAGTCACATGATATGGGATTTTGTGAGTCTCCCTTGCTCCTTGAAGGAGTGATTGATTGAAAGGGAATGTACATGAAATCAGGAGGGCCAGAGAGGAAGCTTATAGATGAATCTGCTCACATGAAATGTGATGTTGGATTAACATGCAAACCAGAAGGTAGAAGGAGGGAAGCAGAAGGGATGGTTAAGATATTTTAAGCTGGGCAGTGATGGCACCTTTAACCCAGCACTTGGGAGGTACAGGCAGGCAGATTTCTGAGTTCAAGGCCAGCCTGGTCTACAGAGTAAGTTCCAGGATAGCCAGTGCTATACAGAGAAACTCTGTCTGGGGGGGAAGAAAAGATATTTTAGATGTAGAACAAGTCATATAATAACAGTAGAAGGAATGTTTATGCCCTCCCTACAATTCATCTGTATCAATTTTAGTTCAAGCTGATAATACTCAAAGATACTGGCTTTGGGAGAAAATTCAGTCTTGGGAACTCTCTTAATTTGCTTTTCCTTGGTTGTGATAAAAACATTGACAAAAAGCAACTTGGGAAAGAGAGGTTTTATTAGGTTTATGTGACCTAGTCACAGTCCATCATTGAAGAAAGTGAAGGCAGAAATTCAAGGCAAGAGCTCAGTGAAGAGACTTGCTTACTGGTTTGCTAACATTCCTTTCTTCATACAACCCAGGACCATAGTTCAAGGGAGGCACATTCCACAGCCAGCTGTACTCTTCCACATATATATCATTAATCAAAAAATCTTTCACAGGCCAATCTGATGGAGAGGATTCTTCAGTTAAGCACCACTTATCACAAGTGACTCTAGTTTGTGTCACATTGACAGAAAAAAAAGAACCACGGGGATGGGACTTGGTTTCCTATGGCATCTTTCATGTGAAGATTGAACACAGGGCTAGATAGCAAATTTGCCAGCATCATGATCTTCAGCTTAACCCCAGAGCCATAAGAAACGAATCTATTGTTCAGAAGATCCCTAACGTGTTATTTTGATATAGCAGAGCAGGTGAATTAACAGGTTGGTTTTATGTGCAGACACAGAAAGGGCTTCAGTTGTAAAAGGCTGTCTGATTCCAGTCTTGAGTAGTGAACTAATGGAGGCATTGGCTGACAGAGCGGAGTTTGAAGCAGCAACAGATTGGGAGTTGGAGGCTGAAGGAGGAGCAGAAGCAGGTTGGGGTGGAGAGGCAGGAAGAAAGAATTTAATTTCAGAGGAGTTAAATTTGAAATACCAGGAGAGTTCTTCATGTAGGCATTTGAATTTAGAAGCTTGAACTACAGTGAAAAGTCTGGGCTGGAGAGATATAAATATGGGAAATTTAAAGCCATAGGAATGAATGACATCACCTCTACCCACAGCCTCTCTACAAAAGTGAAAGCCTCTATCATGCAATATGGATTTGGGGTGCAACAATCAAGCACAACTGAAATAGACAGCCATTCATGGAGTAGCAGAGGTTGGCTCCTAAGGGGAGAACACTGGTAGTGGGGAACGCCCGAGAGAAGTAGGGAGGCAATTTGGACGGATCTTTCACTAGATCTAGACTGTTAATGAGTTCCAAAATTTACATGGTCTTAAGATTATTTAAAACATAAAATGTAAAGATTTAGAAGCTTGGAGTTAGGCTTCTCCCAGATAAGATTAGGACCTGCATATGGGCTAAAACTGGAATCTTAAAGATAAGACTGTGAGCAGAGCTGATATATAGGGAAGGGTTGGGTAGAGACTGCTGAGCTGTGCTGGGAAGAAAATCTGAGTTCTTAGACTAGACTTTATAGTACGTAAATCCATTGCCTTGAAACACAGAGGTTGTGAGTATAATTGCCCATTTAAGTGTTTAAGTCTATTAATAATCTTTTTTTTTTCTTTCTTCTTTTTGGTTTTTCGAGACAGGGTTTCTCTGTGTAGCCCTGGCTGTCCTGGAACTCACTCTGTAGACCAGGCTGGCCTCGAACTCAGAAATCTGCCTGCCTCTGCCTCCCGAGTGCTGGGACTAAAGGAGAAAGGGATACCTTTCAACTCACCTGGTGACTGATGACCATGTACCTACCTTCAAAGTCAAACCGCATTAAAGCAGAAAACAAATGTCTTTCTCATATCGACTAGAAAAAAATATGATAATTTGTAAAATTCTGGTTCCATTACTTAATTTCTTCTCTGCTGACTGTTCTCTCAAAGAAATTGTGAAAAGATCTCTTGTTCAATATGTTATAGATCTCCTTCAGTGAAAAAAAAATGCTAAGCCATATATTGGGGCTCATACCTGTAATCCTAGCCAAGAGGAAAATTACCATGGGTTTAAAGCTAGCCTGTGTTTCAGTCTCAAGTAATATTCTGATACTGAAGATTGTCATTAATAAAACTCACAAAACCATTCTGTTAATTATAGGTCATGTTGATTCCCTTCCTCCCTTTCTCCACGTGGCCATGGTCAACCTCTGCTTCTCGGCTGTGTCTTTCTCTCTGCCTTTCTCTGCCTCTACTACTCTCTTGACTCCCCTCTCATGCCCTAACAACTAATATATATATATATATATATATATATATATATATATATATATCCCCAATCAAAAAGAGAAAAAATATTACTGTTTGGTCTTTAAGCTTATAATTAGTGAAACTGTAATTCATTATGATGCAGTGGTCAGAATTTGACTCCTATTTGACTATTTAGGTGCAAAAACTAGAAAAAAAAAAAGTAGATTTGATTATCTACTGATCTGCTGAATTTGTCTATAATCCCTACCTTCCACATATTTCTGTGAGCAAATTTCTGGTACAGCCAGTCCCTGCAGCCAAATATGGATTCACACAGTGTTTATCCCCCTGACATTTCATCTTGCTACTTTAACTATGATAAAGCCCAAAGCTAACAGCCTGGCATTCCTGTCCCTGTAACAGAGGAAAAGAATTACATTTTTTCCTTGCCCCAAATATTGCTTTATTTTCCGCCAGCCATATGGCATATATATATATATATATATATATATATATATATATATATATATATATATATATATATATACTTACTAATCACATAATCATCTTCAACTCGGTGGACAGTGTTATTGTATAATTTTTAGATTATCCTAAGAATATTTTTTCTTTGAGTTTGGACTAGCATATGCCTGCTCATCCCCCATTGCATTTGTTGGGGTTTTCCATTCCCATTCTGATTGTCACTGAATGAAGCATGTCCTGCCTTACTGCCATCCTCCAGCCCTTATGTGTTATTTATAATGCATGATTAATCATCTTAGGACATTTGTCCTAAAACTTGTGGAATAAAAAATGACAAGAATGGTACAGAGATTTCTTGGCTAAAACCATAGAATCTAGAAATAGTTTTTACAAGGAAGACATCTGAAATCAGAAACTTGAAATCTCTAAAAGATCAGCAACAAAGCTAACTGGCATAAAATGAACTACGGGAATCGCTAGGTTATGCCCTGGGATCCTGTCAGTGAGCTGAAGAACAGGGTAGCATGGGCACAGGCACTGGAGACTTCCCTTCCTTTAGTCTTCTTATCTCCCAGTCTTTGAGAAAGATTTTAATTAACTTTCTTCTTAAAAAACAAAACAAGCAAGCAAATAAAAAAAAAAGCCAACAGAGGAACATGTAGACTACAAAGTTTTAGGTCTTGTGGTTTATGTTTAATTTTGAAAATGATGAATAATATTTAAAATCAATAAATTTCTTCTATAAACAATATTTCTTAGGTATTTATGTTTAAATTGTACCCTTCCTCATTCTGCTCACCTGATAGAGGAGAACTACCACAGGAATACCTTAGTCTTATCTAACTAAACTGATCATCAGGGAAAACTTAAATACCTTTGAATAGCATATACAAATCATGTCATGAAGAATAATGTAATAAGGAGCCCAATCAGAACAATAAATCTATGAAGTAATCAAAACTGTGAAAGTAGTTTCCTTTAATAAATGTTAATTCAGTATGGCCATTGATATAAACTCCCAAACAGAATAAGATAGAATAGTCTGTTCACACTGCAGTGGAGCATGGGCTATGACCAAAGCTTTGCTTTAGCGAATTCTTCTTTAGAAGAATAAATACACATGATTTTTATATTGGTGATGATCCTTAAAAACTCAAGAATTCATTGAATGGGGAATGGGAGAGGATGTCTGAGCAATGACTCAGCAGTTAAGAACATTTTCAGCTTTTGCAGAGGAAATTGACTCACACAGTTCCTATGAACTTGCATGTATGCATGCACTCTTGAGTCTGTGAAAACACACACACATAAAGGGGTTTTGGAGCATGGAGTATATATATATATATATATATATATATATATATATATATTCAGGTAAACACTCTTACACATAAAATAAAAATAAATACACCTTTAAAAAAATATGAGTTCTGACTATGTCATTTCATCAGATTGATTTGTACCCTTCCTCATTCTAAAATAAATTGAAATGATTTTATGCCTCATCCTAAAATGTTTTGAAATGCTCATATGGCCATCCTTTTCTAAAACAAAAACAGACAATAAAAAAAAAAAACATAAAAACTATCATTTCTAAATACCATTCAGTTAGTTTAAAAAAAAAAAACCTGTAGTGGTAATGTTGGTGAATGCTCTTTTCTGAGGCCAGTCAAGGTAGAGGCATAATATTGATTTATATATTTTAAGAATAAAAATCGATATGGAACTCTCATTTTAGTGCTATGGCTGCCTGACGACTGTAAGAAGCCTCTCTGCTAGAAAATAACTTGAGGCTATTCAGTGCGTAGTTTTAATTGTGGGCCAAGATACACATATGAGTTTATTCTCTCTCTCTCTCTCTCTCTCTCTCTCTCACACACACACACACACAGAGAGAAAGAGAGAGAGAGAGAGAGAGAGAGAGAGAGAGAGGTCATCTGAAAACTAATCAGTCAGCAGTCTGTTCTAATAAGTTCTAAAAGATTCTGCAAGCAGTGTCAATATCAACTATTTAAATAATGTTTTATTCTTTGAAACTTTCATAGATATTTTTATAATGCATATTGATCATATCCATCTACTAATACTGCCTCCAATATCCTCTAATGCTCCCAACCCAACTCCCTGCCTGCTTTATGTCCTTGTTTTATTTTGTTGTTGTTGTTAATAACTCCAAGACTAATTAGTACTTCCCATATGTACACAGTTATGTGTCTGTCCACTGAGGCATGAGCAACTTACACACTGCCACATTCTTAAAGTGACTTCCTTCCTTCACAGCAATTAATTGCCAATATCATTCCTCCTTTAGAGGTGTTACCTCAGGGCTCTTCACTGATCCATGCTGGAATTTTGACTGGCTTGTTCTTTTGCAGGTTTTGTGCAAGTAACTATAGGTGCTATGAGACAAAGCATTCAATAGCCATCTCGTGGCCAGCATCAACATTTCATAGCTCTCTTCTCTATCAGCTGACTTTTACATTTTTCTGACCCTTTCTCCAAAAAGTTCCCTGAGTCTTGCTTGATGGATATAACTGAACATTTATGTGTGACCCATGGGCAGCTCAGTGCTCAGAATTATTTATACTTGGCTTGACCAGTTATAAGTCTTTGCATTGACTACTACCCACTTCAAAATAAAGCTTCTCTGACTGACAATTAGATCAGTAAAAATCTATAGGGCCTAAACATAAATATTTAGAATGCACTTTGGCTATATGACCATCTAGTAAAACAAAAACAAAAGGTTTCTACCTATGATTTCCACAGTGCCAGGCATGAATCACTCCTATGAATCATACTTCATATCCAACAGAAATGAGTTGGTTACTGTAGGCTTCTATTTTTCTAAACCTAGTTTAATAAGGGTATTTAAAGAATTTAACCTCCCTTCTAGTCCACCACCCACCAGAAAGAAAGAAAAGGTAAACAGGGTAACGGAGGGTGTGGTCCTGCATAGAAATAATCCTTTGGGGCTATTCCATTCTTCCTTGTCAGGATAGTACCAGTTCAGTTCACACAAATTGGCAGTGATAGCTCAATCCACTCACAAACATCTATGAATCAGCAAGAGCATTTTGACCAGAAGAAAACATGAGGCTCTGCCAATGGCAATCAGCCGAGTCTGCAGAAGTGGCAAGAAGTCACTGGAACATCACCAGAAGATGTTCTGTGTGTTTCTCTAGAGGAAGTCACAACAAGGATCCATGAAGAAGCCAAGGTGAGCTAATGCCACAACAATGTCAGCAAAGACCAGAATCAGCAAAGCCCAACAATAACCAGCAAAGAGCAGCAAGGCGAACCAATGCCACGTAGCATCCTTTACTGTCTGTTGGGTTATACTTGCCAAACATCACGTGTACTCTCAAGCATCTACTCTAGAACAACATCACAAGCCCCTTTTCCAGGCAGCTGCCAGAAAAATACCACATGTCTGTTCTCAGCAAACCTCCTCCCACAGGTCTGCTTCAGCAAACACATGCTCTCATGAGACAGTTTCCAGAAAAACATCACATGACCCAACAGAGTCTCTAAAGACAGCAGAAATGGCTACTTCAGGTGTCGCCTATGAGTATCATTGCCAATGTTGCACCAGTGAGCACATTGTGCAAGGGAGGTCTGGATTGGCTTGTAGTGCCCAGGATCCAATATTATTGCTGTATTTTCTTTCCTATCAGCCTACTAGTGTTTTATGATACTATGTAAGCTAGTCAGAAAGGAATAAGTTTCCTGTCAGCTCTAGGTTGTTGTTGTTTCTCTGTTTTGGTTTGTGTGTTGTTTTTATGTCCTGTATCCAAAGTCACCACAGCAGGATCTTCTCGTCTAGTTACGGCAGGCAGCCAAGTGCAATGTTAATAATCTGTGTTAGTTCAGGTGCCTCTGGTGCCTCCCAGACCAATAACTCATAGACATGTATTCCACACTAGGTACTAAGATTTTCACTGAATAATTCTTTTTCCTGGGAACAGTATCTCGTGCACCCGTGTCCCAATGTCAATTTTACAGTTGGTAGGCTCAGGGCAAGAGCAACAGCAAAGTTCTGTAGATGTGACAGAAACTCTGTATTGGCCTAAGACCTTGAGGCTAAAGCAGTTATGGAATTGGCCTTACCATTCAAGTCTTGGTTAAAGCAAATTGATATTGTGTTCAGAAGGAAACATCCAAATTTTAAATTGTTAGATTTTTTTGTCATATTAGGATCAACTCTCTGTAAACATATCACCAAAGATGTTCAAACTCAGTAAAGTAACTATCATATTCTGTATGCTCGAACAAATAACAAGACTAAGCTGTAAGGATTTTTTTTTTGTTCAGTGTCAAAACTGGAGTAAAGTTAGGATAGTCACTGCTGCTGTGTGACTAATGGGAAGCCGTGCTTCCTAAGTGACATTAGGTGACACACGTGGTTCACTCTGTGAAAGCTCACTAAGCTCTATCATTATTATCAGCATGCTTTCCTCATATCTGTCAACCTTCCGTATAAAGCTTTCCTTTAAATGAATAAGAAAGTCTAGGGTCATTACTAACAAAATCTTAAAGGTATAATAATGTGCTAACAGAGGAGGTAAAAATGGAATCGTAGAAAATGAGTAATTTGAATCAGAGAACAGGAAGGGAAGAGGGTGCCTAAGAGCCAGCAAAAATAATATTAATAGCACAAAAATACAAATATGGGAAATATTGAACCAGTTGTATTGATTTAATCTCTTTAAGTGTGAATTGTCCAAATACACAGAATCAAAGACAGAGGCAGTCATAGCAGAGAGAAGATTAAAATCTAATTCTGTGTAGCCTACATGAAACTCATTGAAAACAATCAGTATTCACATAAGTTAAAAGAAAGAGTCAAGAAAACATCGGCGGGCCGAGCGGTGGTATGTTGAGGACCAGAATGAAATTGGACAATTACATTCATTTCTAAACACATAGATTTTAAAAAAAGCATTATCAGGGTTACTGTGGGTCTTTCTTAATGCTAGAATGGATAGTTCTTCAAGCATATATTCCTTGTCTATAGTACCTGACAAGAGAGCATGAAAATTATCAGTAAAACTCAACCGAATGCAGAGATTGATACACTAAGCCACTGTAAGACTGGAAACTACAGCATCCCTGTCAGTTACTGAGAGACAACACAACAAAATCAGCCAGGCAGTGGCGGCGGCTCACGCCTTTAATCCCAGCAAGGCAGAGGCAGGAGGATTTCTGAGTTCAAGGCCAGCCTGGTCTACAGAGTGAGTTCCAGGACAGCCAGGGCTACACGGAGAAACCCTGTCTCGAAAAACAAAGCAAAATAAAACAAAACAAAAACAAAAACAACTACAACAACAACAAAAAAAACAAAATCAAATGGTCTGAGAAACACTGTAAACCAAGTAATAGAGAGCACTGGCTCCAACAACCAGGCACACGTGCATTTCACTTTCACCTGGAACATTGTTCCAGGCACACCATAGTCTACAGCTGAGAACAAAACTTTAAAAAAATTAGACAAAATACATTGGCAAATCATATTAAATTAAGCAATAAATCAGTCACAGAGGAACTGGAGACGGCCCAGTTGGCAAAATGCCTGCATACGGACCTGAATGGAGCGCTGGGCCTAAAGGTGTGCGCCATCACGCCTGGCTTAACCCTAAATCTTAAAGATAAAGAAAACTTCCTTTATCTACTATGACATAAGTGGAATGGCAAAGGCATTCGTTTTGAGAATCAGCTCATTTGTCTAAACCTTTCTGAGTGCTGGAATCATGCTGACATTTAAGGAGAAAACAGAGTATGCAACACAGTGCCGTTCAGACCACCTATGTAAGATCCATGTTCCTAGGACCGTGGCCATTCATACATTAAATGTATTTATACTTCCTCTAGGTCCTGAGATAGTTAAAAGAGAAAACATAAGAAAGGACGCTGTGAGAATCACACTACAAGAATAGCTTACCATTTAAAATTCACAAATCATCTCTGTAATTTTCTATTTCATATCTTCAGAGAAAGGCTTGCTTACCCAGGTACCTAAACTCTTAGCTTTTAAAAATGTAATTCTGCTTTCATTGCTCTGTTCTTTAAAAGATGGGTATCTATTCTTTGACCGTGCTCTTTTTTTTTTTAATTCTTGTTTTCTGGGTAAAGATATATATTTACATATTTGTATATATATTCACAAGTATTTTTAGTTTGTTGCTATTGTCAATAGTACTTCTACATTTTAAATTCTGCTTCTTCTAGCAAACTGTAGAACACTTGACTTCTCTACTTTACAATGTGTGCTCCTCTCATGGTGTACTTACCCTAGCCAGCATGTCGGAAAACAATATGCTTTAGTATCTTACATTTATTATGCTATATTGCTATAGCTATATTCCAGTTTGAGTTTGTAGGAAATATATATATATACATACATATACATATACATATACATATAATCATATATATACACATATACATGTGAATCAAATAAATAAAAATACATGTATATATTCATATCCTTTAGGAATGACAGATTTATTTCTTCTGACTTTGTGTACCTTCCCAAGTTAGACTTCTTATACAATAAACTAGTTTATCTTCTTATGGAGTAGGTCCTGTCTTCTTACCTTGGGATTAATTCTCTGTCTAAGTCACCTGAAGAAGATCAACTGCTTTTAAGTCTTCTTTTAAAAGTATTCCTTTACTGTCATACAATTATCCCAAGCACCGTTTTTGCAACATCTCACAAATTTTGTAATATATACTCTCATTTAGCTGAAAGTACTTTATATTTATAGGTATATTCATATATAGGTATGCTTTATGCTTAAGTCCACCCTTTTGGCTCAAGCATTACTTATATTTTCATTTATAAAATCAGGGAAATTGTGTTGCTTCCTTCTGTTCCCATTTAATTCTATATCTTCTGAAGATAATTTTTTATCACTTTTAGACGTTTGAATTTGTGAAGCACATTTTATTTTTATGCAGAATGACATCTATCTTGATAAGTGACCCATGTGAACTAGAAATGGATATCTGTTTTACTGCTGCTGCACGGAGTGTTCTATAACTGCCACTTCCATCCAGATGAATGATAGCACTTTGCAGGGTGTCTGTATCCTTGGTCACGTCTCTTAGCTCTGTCATTTATGGAGAGGGATGTGGGAATACGCAGCAGTGAGAAGGGGGTTCGTGTGTTTTTCTTTCAATTCTATCACCTTTAACCTTGTATTTTGGGAGAGTATGGTTAGAAACACCAACATTAGGACTCATTATGCTTGCTAGGTGAGCTGACCCTGCATTCCTATGGAGTGGCCCTATGACCTCTATGAGAGTTTTATTAGGAAATGTACTTTGTTTAAAACTAATGTGGATACTTCTTTCCTTTACTTAGAGTAAGGGTGCTGTTTCCATTTGTACCTTTTAATGCTAACTTACATGAGCCTCTATATTTAAACTCCATGTCAATCACACATCCGGGTTACTCACTCAGGCATCCTCTGCCATTCCTTTATACATTTTGGCATCTATGCAAAAGTGATTAAGGATGTGCTTGGCAGAGCAAGGTGTGGTGTCACACACCTTTAATCCCAGCACTTGGGAGGCAGAGGCAGGTGAATTTCTGAGTTCTAGGACAGCCTGGTCTACAGAGTGAGTTCCAGGACAGCCAAGGCTACACAGAGAAACCCTGTGTCGAAAAACAAACAAACAAACAAACAAAAAAGGACATGCTTGGCACTGTGGAAATCAACCTGGTGGTACCTCAGAAAATTGGACATAATACTACCTAAGGACCAGCAATACCATTCCTGGACATATGCCCAAAAGATGCTCCAACATGTAATAAGGACACATGCTCCACTATGTTCATAGCAGCCTCATTTATAATAGCCAGAATCTTGAAAGAACCCAGATGTCCTTCAACAGAGGAATGGATAGAGAAAATATGGTTAATTTACACAATGGAATACTACTCAGCTATTAAAACACAATGAATTTTTAAAAAGAATTTAAAAAAAAACAATTCATCAAATTCTTAGGGATGGATGCAGAAAATGTGGTACACTTACACAATGGAGTATTACTCAGCTATTAAAAACAATGAATTCATGTAATTCTTAGGCAAATGGATGGAACTAGAAAATATCATCCTGAGTAGGTAACCCAATTACAAAAAGCCACACATGGTATGCACTCACTGATAAGTGGATATTAGCCCAAAAGCTCGGAATACCCAAGATACAATTCACATGAAGCTCAAGAAGAAGGAAGACCAAAGTGTGGATGCTTCGGTTCTTCTTCGAAGGGGGAACCAAATAATCAAGGGAGGAAATACAGAAACAAATTCTGGAGTAGAGACTGAAGGAAAGGTCATGTAGAGACTGCCCCACCTGGGGATTTATCCCATATACAGACACCAAACCCAGACACTATTGCAGATGCCAAGAAGTGCTTGCTGACAGGAGCCTGATATAGCTGTCTCCTGAGAGGCTCTGCCAGTGCCTGACAAATACAGAGGCAGATGCTCGCAGCCAAACATTGGACTGAGTATGAGATCCCCAATGGAGGAGTTAGAGACAGGTCTGAAGGAGTTGAAGGGATTTGCAACCCCATAGGAAGAACAACAATATCAATCAACAAGACCCCCCCCAGAGCTCCCAGGGACTAAACCACCAATCAAAGAGTACACATGGAGGGACCCCCTGGGTCTAAAGCCTATGTAGCAGAGGATGGCCTTGTAGGGCATCAATGGGAGAAGAGGCCCTTGGTCCTGTGAAAGCTTGATGCCCCAGTGTAGGGAAATGTGAGGGCAGGGAGTCAGGAGTGGGTAGGTGGGTGGGTGAGAACCCTCATAGAAGCAGGGGTAGGGAGGATGGTATAGAGAGTTTCTGGAGGGAGTTCAGGAGTGAGTGGGTAGGTGGGTGATTCATTAATCAATTTGCTTTACCTTCCGACTACAATTTCTCTTCCCTCTTCTCAGTCCCCCTGTCTTCACCCACTCCTCCTCTCTTTCTCTTCAGAAAAGAAGAAACAACCCATGAATATCAATAAGCTTTGGCATATTAGGTTATAATATGATTAGGTGGATCTTCTCCTATTGAGGCTACTCCTACTGAATCCTATAGAGGGAAACTGTCCCAAAGGCAGGCAACAAAATCAGAGTCAGCCCATGCTTCTGCTGTTGGGATCCTACATGAAGACTGCAAACAAAACTGTTACATATGTGCAACGGGCCTGGGTCAGTCCCATCCATGCTCTCTGGTTGGTTGTTTAGTCTCTGTGAGCCCCTAGGAGTCCAGGTTAGTTAATTCTGGAGGTTATCTTGTGATGTCCTTGACCCATCTGGCTTCCTTCCTTTCTTCAGCAGGATTCCCCTGTCTGTGTGTCCTGTTTGGCTGTGTCTCTCTGCATTTGTTTCTATCAGCCGCTGGTTGAAGCCTTTCTGATGACGGTTATGCTAGGCTCCTGTCTGCAACTCTATGCAGAACATTATTAAGAGTGTCAGGAGTGGGTTCCCTCTCATAGCACGGGCCTCAAGCTGGACCATGTAAAAATATGGTTTGGGGCATTTCTATGCTCTATGTCCCCTGAATAATGACACCGAGACATTTATATTTATATATAAGCTTCTTGCACTATAGCTGGGCAGATACTCATCTTTTCTAACCTGCCTGACTATGCTGGCTACTTCCCAACCACATGCCCATTACCCGCCATGGCAGTCTCACCCTGGCTGCTCCTGCTCCAACTGCGTTGTGTCTTCATGGAGATTTGCTGCTCATGGAGATTCACTCATGGTTACCACTGTTGCAACTCTTTCTAGCTAGGATCCCCTCACTGAGATAGGAAGTACTGCCTTAACTCTCCTGCCCAGCTATAGGCTGATCAGCTCCTTATTATCCAATCAGAGGTGATGGAGAACAATGTTTTCACAACACTGAGACAGGAGATGCTTCAGTAATAATGACAATACCAAGTCTGGACTGCAACTAGATCTCTGGGGTACAGAAATCAGCATCTGAATACATAGTGACCAGCATCTCCTCCTTTCAGTACAGTTTAAATAAAACCTCTTTATCTTATATCAGTAAACTAAATATAATAAGAAAAATAATAACTATTAGGTGACTTTGGAGAAAGTAATCTACTATCTATCCTATCTTGGTGAGTTCAAAGTTCTGCACATAAATCACTTTCTATCATAACTTAAATTTATCGACCTATAAAATCTTTTTAGGCCTTAAATTATAGGCTTATATACTAAATAAATGTTATATGAGACTATAATTATCTGATATTCAACCTCATCTGATACCTGAGCAGGATAAATATTACCTGAGTAAACAGGAAGTGCACAGCAAGCAGCTTCCAAACTATAGAAATGACAGAGGATGCTAGCTACCTGCATAGTCTGCATCATTTTGAGCACATCTTCTGCTTTCCAGCCCAGTATATAATACACTTCTCTGTGAAGTACGGATTATTAAGGATTTGCAGATTTTGTCCTTCCAAAGCTTGTCAGTTGACTTCTTCCATGTTCTACTTGACCAGTTTGGACAGCATACTGTCAGAAATTGAAACAAGAGCAATGTCTGGCCTGGTGGCAGCTTGCCATATTTGAAGCAAACTCCTTTTTTTTTTTTTTTTTTTTTTTTTTTTTTTCCGAGACAAGGTTTCTCTCTATATAGCCCTGGCTGTCCTGGAACTCACTCTGTGGACCTGTGGACCAGGCTGGCCTCGAACTCAGAAATCTGCCTGCCTCTACCTCCCGAGTGCTGGGATTAAAGGTGTGCGCCACCACTCCTGGCTGAAGCAAACTCCTTATTGGAGCTTCTTCGATGTCCATCATCTTCTTTAAAGAAGAATGGGGGTACTGCCAGGAGCATTCATGTCTCACTGTCACGAAAAGCATTACATTAATAAAATATCTTTTTTTGTTTTGTTTTGTTTTTTCTTTTTTGAGACAGGGTTTCTCTATGTAGCCCTGGCTGTCCTGGAACTCACTTTGTAGACCAGGCTGGCCTCAAACTCAGAAATCTGCCTGCCTCTGCCTCCCGAGTGCTGGGATTAAAGGCGTGCGCCACCACACCCACTAATAAAACATCTTTAAGTGCTATATTTTTTTGTTCGTAAAGACCACCTATCTATCTCTAGTATAATTGAATAAGCAAGCATTGCTTGTTTCTAGCTATTTACTATCTACATAACTTTGAAAACATCTACAGGAAGCTAAATAGAGCTTATTTCTGTAATTAAATAAACTAATTCCTAACATGACCATCAGTACAATTAAATGACTACTAACTTGCATTTCTTAATTATCCTAAACAGTTTCCAATAACAGCTTTCAAGGAATGAGTTGCGTAGGTATACCTTAAACAAGAGTTGAAACATGTATACTCTATGTTGTAACAAAGTATAACGTTAAATTTGTAGGAATACACCAAATCTATACCAAATGTAAACTATTTGGCTTGTAAATGCTCTTTAGTCTAAAAGTAGATTGAATAATCTTCCCCTTTATCCCATCATTCCCATATCGCTCTTTTCCTTCTCATCTCTTCTCCTCCTTTCTCTATAACATTAGATAGGAGAGAAAAAAAGAATGCCAAATAGAAAAGAAAGAGAGAAACCCCTGAATCTAACCCCTTACACTTTGTTTTCTTCCTGACCATTAACAACATGTGAGAAAAATCCTTAAATGATGAAAAACATCCGTTTCCCACCAAACAACTGAAAACCACCCATTTCACCTCTTGCAAATGGGGTGTCAATCTCTAAAATTGCTTCCTGTTGTCTGGGAATGGTGTCTCTTTTGGGAACCCTAAGAAAATTTGGATATTGCCCAAGTTGTAAGAAGAAACCTAGCTGTATCATTTGTTGCCCAAATGGGAACCTACAGGGCTTAACTGAGGTCTTGGATAGAACAGTTTGTGAGGCTGAATGATCTTGACTAGCCATATTGAAGTTGTTCTGGATGCAGACTTTGAGGAAACAGCAAGTAAGACAACTAAGGTGAGATTGGGTCACCTGAGATATTTGTCCTGTCTTCTTTGGTGTTGGGTCTTTTGTTCTGTAAACATGCAAATATATATATTATATATATATATATATATATATATATATATATATATATATATATATTCTTTATTTACATTTCAAATGTTATCCTCTTTCCAGCTTCCCCCTCCCCCAAACCTCCTATCCCATCTCCCCTCCTCCTGCTTCTATGAGGGTGTTCCCCCAACCACCCAGTCACCTCTCCACCCTGGCAATCCTCCACAATGGGTCATAGAACCTTCACAGGACAAGGCCATCCTCTGCTACATAGGCTGCTGGACCCAGGGGGTCCCTCCATGTGTACTCTTTGATTGGTGGTTTAGTATCTGGGAGTGCTGGGGGTCTGGTTGGTTGATATTGTTCTTCCTATGGGTTGCAAACCCCTTCAACCCCTTCAGTCCTTTCTCTAACTCCTCCATTGGGGACCAGGTGCTCAGTCCAATGTTTGGCTGTGAGCATCTGCCTCTGTATTTGTCAGGCACTGGCAGAGCCTCTCAGGAGACAGCTCTATCAGGCTTCTGTCAGCAAGCATTTCTTGGAATCACCAATAGTGTCTGGGTTTGGTGGTTGTTTATGGAATGGATCCCCAGTGGGGCAGTCTCTGCATGACCTTTCCTTCACTCTCTACTCTACACTTTGTCTCCTTCTGTGAGTATTTTGTTCCCCTTTCCAAGAAGGACTGAAGTATTCACACTTTGCTCTTCCTTCTTTGTAAGTTTCATGTGGTCTGTGAATTGTATCTTGGGTATTCTGAGCTTTTAGGCTAATGTCCACTTATTAGTGAATACATAGCATGTGTGTTCTTTTGTGATTATGTTACCTCACTCAGGATTATATTTTCTAGTTCCATCCACCTGCCTAAGAATTTCATGCAAACTTTTTAAGGTAATATACATTTTTGCCCAACACATGTGTGGAATGATGGTGTTATTTTTGCATATGTCTATACAGTACAATAATACCATGTTATTGATTTAATAATAATTTTCTTTATGATCAATTAATAATTAAACAAGAAAAGTCCATCATTGTATCATAATTCTTCTTTTATCATTCTTTTCTATATGCTTATGTTTCAGACTTTTAAAATTCCCTTTCATTATAAAATACTAATTTTGTATCCCTTTTAAGGGAATTCTATTGGCTATGAACTATCTTAGTCTTTTTTTGAGAAAGCTTTTCTCTATTTTTGATCATAGAGTTTATTGTATATGAAGTTCTAGGCTGGATAGTTTGGGGTTTTTTTGTTTGTTTGGTTGATTTGTAGGTGATGGTTTGTTTGGTTTGGTTTATATATATTTGGTTTATATATATTTGGTATATACCAATTTCCTTATTCTCCTGCAAAGATAACATGCATCTTTATTTTGTGGCCTCTTTCAAGATAGTCTCCTTGTTTTGTGTTCACTCTATATTTTATTTTGGTTTTATGTACATTTGTTTGGCCTTTTGTTTATTTTATTTAACTTCTGTGTTTTCTTGGAACTCTCTTTCTTCCTAGATTGTCTGTATCTCACTACTTTGGGAAAATTCATGGTCACTGCTGTGCCAGCCATTTGTTCTGAATGAAGTCCTGTCTATTTCTTCTCTTCTAGTACTTAGTAGCATGCATACTGCACTTTCCCCATTCTATGCTGCTCTCTTCCCCTTGTTTGAATTTCAGAGGAAGAAGACTCTATTGTCAGTCTCCAAGCACAATGATCCATACCTGAACATGTCCATGGTACTGTGATAGCCTAGCAAACAATGTCGCCCTTTATTAAATATTTCCTTCTGCTTCTTTCTTTCTCAGAATTCTTATCAATGTACTTATACCTCCTCTTGCCCTGTTTGTTCGTTTGTTTTTCATTTTTTGAGTCATTACTCTTGCCACAATCATCATAATAGTACTACATTTTGCAATTGATAATTGTAACATTTGTCATAGTTTACTCTATAATAATGGCTTTGACCCTTTGTATTTAATCTTTATTGCATTTGTTAGTACAGTTTTCATTTTTGTTTCTAAGAAAGACAAAGATTAGAAAGAGAAAAAAACCAGTTCTTTAGTATGTGGTATTTGGGGTGCCAGCCAGGTTATGTATAATGTTTCTTGTAGCTGCACAAGCCAAACACTTTATAATCTTGCTTCATTTCTTATCTCACTTTTTTTGTCTCTCTTCTTGAATTTAATTTTCCCTAAGTACTGTTGCTCAGTGATGATTTGTTTATAGATCTCAGCAGTAGGCATTGATATTATACTTTCCTGTGTGGATGATAGAAAGGTGAGACTAGACACTTGTTAAATTTTTGAAATTAGCTATTACTATTTTTTATCAACTTGTATCTTAAGGATGTGATCATTCAAGTTGTTTGCAGTGGTGTGGCTTTAATCTTATTTTCTACAACCATCCCCTTTATCTAGCTTTGACTCTGTGTGTGTGTGTGTGTGTGTGTGTGTGTGTGTGTGTGTGTGTGTGTGTTTTAAGGTGCAGGCATACTTCCTTTTTGTTTGTTTGTTTTTGTTTTTTAGGTACATCTTTTATTGAATGGAGCTCACAAAAAAATGAGACTAGGCTCACTTGGCTGGTGGGGGACTCCAGGGATTTGTCTCTCCCCTCCACCCTACTTAGCTCTGGGATTGCTATCATGTGCCATCACACCTGGCTCTTCAATGTGCGTTTTGGAAATTGAACTCAGGCCTTTGTATTTACAAGGCAACTATGTTGTATGTACATATAATATATTCCTAAATATACCCTGCCCAGTCTGTATGCTGGTGGTGTTTTCAGGGCTGACCATTTGGTATTTCTCCCATGCATATCCTTGCTTAGTTGCCTATATAGTTCTTTGTGTAGGTTTGAGGCCTCATGGTCTTCCTTCCATCTACTTTGGCATGTCTGCTATTGTTGTCTTTGTCCACTCCTGTTCAGGTAATCGTGTTGGTGAGCCCTTATGAGTGTAGTAACTGACGTTACTGGATGGCATATGTGTTACTCAGCACTGTTCAAGACAATCTTAAATCACTACAGACTACTGATGTTTTCCCTGGTTGCACCCAAACGGTTCATTGTAAGTACCTCTTGCTGACAATGTCTGCATTTCAGACAGGGTCAAGATGCCACTGCTTCTCTGTGAGGACTAGTTTCATGGTACTAGAAGACGTGTATGCATTTAAGTGCCTGTAGAAGCTAGAGGCATCAGATCCCCTAGAGTTGGAGTTAAGGTGGTTATAAGCCACTGAGCATAGGTGTTGGCAACTGAAATGAATTCCCCTGCAAGAGGAGTAAATACTCTTAGATGCGGAGCCATAGTCTAAGCCTTCTGTTTTGTAATATTTTTATTCTTGATTAGTTCTAGGGTGGCTGCCTAAACATGTCCCAGACAATGATAAAATTAATTAACATGATAAAAGGAAGGGGAAAACCACACAGCACCCCACCTCTAGACAAAGAAATGCAGACAATTAATGACACTGAGAGAATTAGCCTTTCCTAGTGATGAGCCCCTAATTGGTTATCCAATCAAAGTGGTCAGCCCTGAAATTGTGCACACACACACACACACACACACACACACACCACCACAACAACAACAATCAACTCAGCAGGTTGTATTTACATATTAGTGCATCTATCTGTCTATCTATCTATCTATCTATCTATCTATCTATCTATCTATCTATCATGGTATATATTAATAATAATAATAATAATAATAATAATATAGGTCGTTACTTTGTGATAGAGACAATGGAGAGCATGAGAGGGATAAAAAGAAGGGATATAAGATAAATAGATGCAATTATGTTTTACTTAAACTATGTTTTTAAAACATGCCACTAGAATAAATGTCTTTACCTTTTGCATTCAACTTTATAGAATAGAAAGTAAGGCCTAAAGTGATGATAGAATAGCTCTATAATTTCGAACCCATCTTCTACATCAATATTTGTCACTGTGATATCCTAGGATTAGTCCTATCAATATTATTAGCACAATTCTAGAAATGTCCATTGTCAGGTTCCACTTAGACCTACTCACAGTGACCTAAATCCATATGCAATTTACCCAGCTTCCTACCATCATATGAGAGTTCCTCAAGTGTGAAAGCCACTTTTATCACATTGGCATTGAAGTTTTGTGGTAGAATATGTGCTTAACTTAAGGAAGTCCAAGTTCAACCCTAGCATCACTTTCCTCCTAAACTAGAATTCTACTAATAAATACAAAAGTATAACAGCATTCGTCTATTCCTGTTACAGTGTGCAAATTAAACTGTCTGTTAGTTTTGTACCTGTTATAAAAATGTGTTACTCAATTAGTCATTATTAATGATTCTATTACTCAAGGGATTATCACACACTTTCACAAAATAAGCTCCTTTTACAAAATTTTACAAAAATTTGAATGTGTGAAAGTAGAATGACAGATTTGCAAATTTTAAGTCTTACAGGAATTGGAAAGTTAACTTTCAAGAGATAAAATGTTTTAAAATTAAAACACAAATTTCATTTCTATGCCTAATCATTTCCTTTTGAAATAAACCTGTGCTTCCCAAAATAGTTCAAAGAATTCTGATACAGTTTCCATTCAGCTTCACTCCAAGTTAAAATTTATGTAACTATAATTATGATAATGCAAAAATAAAAAAATGTTGATAACTAATTGCCTATATTTGTTTCATCAATTATTCCACTCTGGTTTATAACAAGAATACCTTGTATGGTGCCACTCTCCTGTTGTGTGCTTTCCACCTTTCCGCCACTGTGGTAAAATGCTACAGACAATCAATTTATGAAATAGAAGTATTTATTTTGTTTCACAGTGTCAGACAATTTGTGGTCTCTTGGCCTCATTGGCGTTGGACCAAGGATGAACAAGTACATCACGAAAGGACTGCATAACAGCAAGGAATTTCCACCTGGCTCTTGGTGGCCAAGAAACAAACAGATCTAAGGAAAGGGCTTAGTCCCCATATTCCTGTCAAGGGCAGGGTTCTAATAATCTTACTTCCCCTCATTTGGCCCTGCCTCTCAGAATTTCACTACTATCCATCTTTGTCTAAACACCTGGATTTCAATATCTGAGCCTGCAAGGGAAGATTTGTGATCAAAATGTCTCCTGTTGCATCCAAATATTGCTATAAGTGCTGGTAATATTGGTCACTAGGATAGAGGAAAAGTGCTTGGCTTCTCCACTACAGTCACTCACTTTCCCCTACAATGAGCAAACTATCATGTGAGAAATGCTTTGAAATTATGGAAGTGTTTTGTTTCCCATGATCCTTGTTCTATTAATTTTTGCTTATCTTAATGACTCTTGCCATAGTATCCATGAAATAACAATAAAATGCTTATTTTCCTGTTCATTTTGTATTGGTATTACAATATTAGAACGAGATTTTTTTCTATCATTTGAATTGGTATTCAACTACATATTGATGATACTAGAGTGACCTTAAAGAAACATTTTGTGGATTCCTGAGTTCGAGGCCAGCCTGGTCTATGAAGTGAGTTCCAGGACAGCCAGGAGTACACAGAAAAACCCTGTAGTGAAAAAAAGAAAGAAAGAAAGAAAGAAAGAAAGAAAGAAAGAAAGAAAGAAAGAAAGAAAGAAAGAAAGAAAGAAAAGAAACATTTTGCTCTGTGAGTTATACTTGTTTGACATAAAATATCTTAGTTCTCTAATTTCAAAAGATGTAGCCACTGAGTACTCCAGTCTTTCTAATGTGCACTAATCATTTTCTAAGTATTTATTTACCATCTGACCCCACAAGATACTCCAGATTTATTTTATTTTCACTGCCTGCCTCTGTGCTGGAACCACCAATTTCTTTTCTTTTCTTTTCTTTTCTTTTCTTTTCTTTTCTTTTCTTTTCTTTTCTTTTCTCTTCTCTTCTCCTCTTCTCTTCCTTTCCTTTCCCTTTCTTTCTTTCTTTCTTTCTTTCTTCCTTTCTTTTTTTGAGACAGGGTTTCTCTGTATAGCCCTGGCTGTCCTGGAACTCACTCTGTAGACCAGGCTGGCCTCAAACTCAGAAATCTGCCTGCCTCTGCCTCCCAAGTGCTGGGACTAAAGGCATGTGCCACCACTGCCACCACTGCCACCACACCCGATTGAAATCACCAATTTCTTAAGTAATCACAGGTTCATTTTTTACTAAAAAATGCTGTTTAGAGACCAAGGTCTTAGCATTGTGTGCACATTGCTACCAGATAACCGTTGCTTCTAGAAACTCTTTAACTGGAGAGAACTAAGAAACATCCTTACTGCGTTTGTGTCTTATTTTCATGTCTGTAAGTTAGTCAGTCTATTTATCAATCCTCTATCATCATTATGTATTTACCTATCATCTAGCATAAGTGTATCTATCAACTATCATCTATTATCAAACATCATCATCTATCCTCTATAATTTGCCTAATGATCCACATATCATCATTATATATAACATATTCTCTATCTATTATATAACATCTACTCATCATCACCATCTATTTACCTATCATTACCATCATCTTTATCTACCTCGATCAGTCGTAATCCTCTATTGCCTGTTGTATATCTGTAATAGTGATTAAGGTTGATACTTATACAGTATTTGAAGTCAACTACCACATGATTCATTCTTTTTTATTATGTGTAACTACTTCTCATTCTCATTATTTACAATATAATTGCTATTTTTGGTTCTAAGCTATACATAAATTAATTCAAAGATTGCTAATATATACATCTGTTAAAAAAATTATAGTGAAAATAAACTACCGTGGAGTCCTCCTTGGTTTGTATTCTGACAGTTACATGTTTCCAGAATATATATTGCTCATTTATTACTGTTATTTAAAACATAGATAAAGATCTTCAGACTAGCGACCATCTACGGACTGTAAAGTCTCCACTTTTGCATCTAATTTGTTTCAAGTATATAAAACTGTATTATTATACTTCTTTATATTACTTAACATTTATTTTTCTATTTTCTCTCATCTTTGTCCTTTAAAATACAAAATGGAGCAGAACAACATAATCATCATCTCCCTCTTTGGATTTAAGGTCCACTCAATAAGAGGAAAGCCATGCCTGGTACTGCAACTTAGCCAGCTGGGCATATATCTGTGAATATGACAGAATATCATCAGGAATCATTTCATTGATGTTTTTGCCTATATAAACAACTAATAAAAAAGACCATGAATTTGAAACAGAACAGGCAGGTATGTGTGAGAGTTTGGAGGAAGAAAGGAAAAATAGTAAATGATGTAATTATATTATAATCCCAAGGTTAAAAAATGATTTAAATATTATTTTATTGTATGTGTATGTTGTGGGACTTGAGTTTAAATGCATTTGTACAAGCTGGTGCCTGGGGAAGCCAGAAGAAAGTATCAGATCTCCTGAAACAGGAATTACAGACAATATGAGCTGTCTGTGAGATGAGGAACGAACCCACGTTCCTTGCAAAAGCAGCAGGTGCTCTTACTTGCTGAGGCACCACTCCAGGACCTCCCATATTTTACAAATGCTTCTTAGCACATGAAATGTCTGACACATCAAAACTTAGGTATCTGGGCTTCGTGTGGTTCTGATTAGTATGCTGCGTATGACTTCCTTTGTAAACCTTGGGGCACTTTGCCATTCTTGAGACTCTTTTTAATCCAGCCATGGGGAGGAAACTCCTGAATATCTACAGGAGGACAATTTTCTCTCTTCTACAAATGCCAAGTGAGTTTTAGGATTATACTTTCATCTCTGGGAACTCAGGAGCATTCTTCTAATGATGTTTAGCCTCTCATATTTGTCCTTTTCTAACGTTTCTTATGTGGGATTTAAAAATGATATTTTCTATTCTTGTTCCTTCTTTTTCTATGACTAGCATTTTTAGGCTTATAAGACTGTAGTTTGCTTCATTTTTAAGCGGCATATTTCATTACCATGTCTTGAAATGATCATCTTCGGAAAAGCTTGAACCAAATTGTTAGCTTTTATGCTGGGCATGGTGGCACATGCCTTTAATCCCAGCACTCGGGAGGCAGAGGCAGGCAGATTTATGAGTTCAAGGTCAGCCTGGTCTACAAAGTGAGTTCCAGGACAGCCAGGGCTATACAGAGAAACCCTGTCTCGAAAATCAAAAAAAAAAAAAAAAAAAGTTAGCTTTTTCTTGAATTATAAATTCCAAGCAGGAGGAACTGCTATAAAAAATTAATAAATATTCATATATATAAAATCTAACTGATAGAGTAACTCCATGGCAGGGGTCTTGATTTGATTAATAAGGTCCTAAGTTCAATCCTTAGTACGATAGATAGATAGATAGATAGATAGATAGATAGATAGATAGATAGATAGATACACACACACACACACACACACACACATACATACATACATACATACATACATACATACATACATGTGGTGTGTGTGTGTGTGTGTGTGTGTGTGTGTGTGTGTGTGTGTGTGATCTGAAACTGTAGTAGAATCTTACAAATTCAGTGGTCAGGATCAATTATTTCTGTTATTGTTTGTTTGTTTGTTTGTTTTGCTTTGTTTTGTTTTTTTGAGACAGGGTTTCTCTGTGTAGGCCTGGCTGTCCTGGAACTCACCATGCTGGCTCAGAAATCTGTCTGCATCTGCCTCTGCCTTCCAAGTGCTGGGATTAAAGGTGTGTGATGCATGTAGCTCATTGTATATTTTCTTTGAGCCATTACTATGTTAGCCATATTTCAAAAATACTATTTAGAAACCACATCCTAATCACTAAATGCACCCATTGGATGGATTTCTCAAAATAACTTTTAAGTGCATGGTTGAGTCCTGAGAGAATTAGGAGCTTCCAGAGGCTTCTAGAAACATAATGGGGCAGCTATGGTGACCTTAATAAACCACAAGCATTGAGAACAATCAAAATTATTATTTAAGGAGCCCTCAGAAGGGGCTTGTGGGAGCAGAAATGACCACACAACACCTAGGATTCTGACAGGCAGTGAATTATCTGTTTTTGAATTAGAAAGCAGAGAAGAAGGAACACAGTAAACATAGAGAGAATGTTTACTCAGTCTGGACATGACTTCTGCAAAGACAAAGAAGTTTCCTTTTGGTAAATTCCCAAGGGTGCATGCATCATCACTCATGGCTGGGAATAAATTTAACTAACACTACCTAATTAGTCCACAAATTTCAAAAGTCAAACATTAAGTGATCCTACTCCATATTTACCTACAGAATGAGAAAAAGTATCTGAAATAATGACCTTTACATTAATCTCACAAAATTATTACAGAAATGGGAGAGAGTAGAGAGGGAGAAAGAGAAAGAAGACTCGATTGCTTTCTTTCTTTTCTCTCTCTCTCTCTCTCTCTCTCTCTCTCTCTCTCTCTCTCTCTCTAAGCTTGCTATCAATACAGGACCTCTCTCATGGGAGGCAAGCACTCAACCATTGAGATATACTACCAGCAGTAGGAGAGCATGTTATAATTTAATAAAATAATACCCCCAAACAGCAAATAGTGGTATCATAAGGCTAAGTTTACAAAACAAAGAAGACAGCAGGAAAACAGGCAAATGTGATATTGAATAAAAGATTGTTTAAAAAATACTGATAAGATTTTCAAAACTTCTAAATAAAACTTTTAGAAATGAAAGATATAGTCACAGAAATGAGAAATTTTTTTAAAATAATGACCAAACACAAATTATTGTGCACAAACTGAAAGGAGAATTCATGAAGGAGAGTATTGAGTTTAAAAATCAGCTAAATGTAACAGCAGTTACAAAGAAATGAAGTGGAAAGAGGAGCTTAAGAAATGCTGAGGAAGAAGTTAGAGCACTCCTCTATTCAGAGTTCCTGAGAGAGGGACAGAAAAAGGATGAAGGCACTTTCAAACTGAAAAGAGCCAAGAATTTGCTAGGACTGAACAAACCATCAATTCTGAGATTTTTAAAAGCCTGATAAATTCACAAAAAGGAAATACAACCTCACAGAGAACATAGGCATGACAGAGGAATGAGGGATTCAGAGAAGGCAAAGGGCCGTCTGAGAGAAATGGCACACTAAAAAAATTATTGTGTGTAAGTGTCTATGTGTGAGTACATGAGTGAGTGTGTGTGTGAGTGTGTGTGTGTGTGTGTGTGTGTGTGTGTGTGTGTGACTGTATGAGTTGTGTCTGTGTGTTTCTTTGCATACTTATTGTGTTATGTATGCAGAGGGCAGATGTGACAGTTAGTTCTCTCCTCTGTGTGCAATCTGGGACTGAATTCAGGTAGTAGAAAGTGAAAAGAAAAGACTTTGACCCACTGAGTCTTATAACCACCCCAAACAATTTTTTTTTTTTTTTTCCGAGACAGGGTTTCTCTGTGTAGCCCTGGCTGTCCTGGAACTCACTTTGTAGACCAGGCTGGTCTCAAACTCAGAAATCTGTCTGCCTCTGCCTCCTTAGTGCTGGGATTAAAGGTGTGCGCCACCATGCTCGGCCCCAAACAACTTTTAAACGAAGAAAAACAAACACCCCCAAAAGATAAGTGAATATGGGTCTCAATAAAGAAGAGAAAATACACGCTAGTCAGAATCAACCTCCTCTAAAGCTGTAGTACAGGCGCAATGGCCCCAAGATAAAAACACAGGGTAAGTGATTTGAATTAGAGCATCAGAAAGGCTTTGAGTAATATAATATGAAATGCTATATTCCACTAATGTGTAAAATTCTAGCCCATACAAAGTAATGCATCTTCTCTGTAACATATAAAGATTATAAAACTTCGTAGTGAAGTTGATACCTCTCCCATCATAGCAAGATATTTACTGTTGCTTTCTTGGTTATTTATAGACCAAGTTGACAAAAAAGGCAAACTAATGAAGATATGTAAGATTTACACTTTTGTTTTTTGATGCTGGGGATTAATTTGAATCCTATTCATGCTATGCAAGCAAGCTCTGTACCACTGAGTTACATTCCTCAGGCCAACAAATATAAGATGCAAATATGCATATTAATAAGTATGCTCTATGGAACAGATACACTCTAAAATGCACAATTAAGTTCTTACTAAAATATGGAGTATTTGTAAAATACTAGTCACTAAATGAAGCATAAAGTTAGTATCTCTAAATTTCAAAATATCCTGACATAACTTTCTTTTACTGACTATGCTTAAATTGAAAATAGGTTTAAAGAATGAATTCTCACCTCTTTCATACTTTGAAGTTTAAATAATTCAGATCATTGAGAAAATCCTAAATGAATTAGAAAATACATCGAAACAGTGATAATAAAACTACGATACACTAAAAAGTATGAGATGCTATAAAAGCATTACTAATGGATTTAATATTCTTATACTTTAATGTCCTAATTAAGAGGCTATAAAAAGAATAACAGAACAATTCCAGATTAAAATTTAAAATGTAAGAAAAAACTGATGTAAGATAATTCTTAAATTAATGAAAAATAAAAATATTTATAAATTTCTAGTCATACTTAGAAAATACCAATTATACAGTTTTCTTTATATTTGTTCCTGTGTGTATGCTTAATTATATGTAACACACATATGTACATATACATATATACATGCATAGACATAATTGACTTTTCATCATAGCACATACATTTCAACTGTTTTGGTTCCAAATGCAATCATTTATGTTTTGATTTTTATTTATTTATTTTCAAAGATTTATTTATTATTATACATAAGTACACTGTAGCTGACTTCAGATGCACTAGAAGAGAACATAAGATCTCATTACAGGTGGTTATGAGCCACCATGTGGTTGCTGGGATTTGAACTCAGGACCTTCAGAAGAGTAGTCAGTACTCTTACCTGCTGAGCCATCTTGCCAGCCCATGTTTTGATTTTTAAAGTTTCCATTTTAATAATGAGATCAATGGTGCAAAAGTTACAAATAACTCTTCTAACTAAAATATTATACTTAATATATTATCATTTCTTCCCTTACCTGGGATACTAACAAATGCATGATTTTTATTGTTTCAGAATTATTGGACAGGAACTAGTTAAGTTGACAAAAACTATTACATTCCCCTTGTCAACATACCTCCCTTAAACTATACACTTTGCATTTCTTGTTTCTAAGGTCTCATATAATTATCTCAATGGATAGTATAGTTCAAGTACTCCTTAAAATTATAAAACTCTCTTAACTGTTGGTTCCTATAAAACCCAAAGCAAATAGCATACTTTCTTATTTGAAAAGAGAAGAACCAGGAATCCGGGCAGTTGTGGCGCACACCTTTAATCCCAGCACTTGGGAGGCAGAGGCAGGCATATTTCTGAGTTCTAGGCCAGACTGGTCTACAGAGTGAGTTCCAGAACAGCCGTGGCTACATAGAGAAACCCTGTCTGGGAAAAAAGAAGGAAGAAGAAGAAGAAGAAGAAGAAGAAGAAGAAGAAGAAGAAGAAGAAGAAGAAGAAGAAGAAGAAGAAGAAGAAGAAGAAGAAGAAGAAGAAGAACAACAACAACAACAACAACAACAACCAGGAAATAGTTACAGTCAGATAAAAAACCAAACCCGAATCCAACAGTATAAATAGCTTGGTGCCTAACACCTGGGACTCAATAATGATCTTCTGAGCTCTGAAGGTCTTAGACTTCTGTCACTCATGACACAGTTTGTCCAGTAGGCTTGGGTATTAATCCAGAAATTACTTGATAGGAGGGTTTACCTTAGTGATGATGGCCTTTTATTAATCAGAGTTAACCAGTATCAATTTCCAAAGTAAAGCAAAGGTTCACTTCAGTGAAGCTGGTCTCTTGTTAACTATAGACTCTTAATTTTGTTTCCTGTTATCAAGAGGACAGTCTTTTAAACACTTGATTAGGCCATGTGACTAGTTGCAGAAATGAGAATCGTAATTGATATGAATATGTCATATTTTGTTAAGAATGTTTGTGCAACTATTCATGGTTTTTTTTTCAAGTTATCATGTAATGTTGGATCAGTTAAGGGAATATCAATGGCTATCATATTTAAATTATGAGATACTAAAAGAATGTCCCTCAAGAGACATTGTCACCTATTCCAAAATATATAAAGTATTTGTGGCTATAGATAGGCTATTTACAACATGGTGGGTGTTAGTTATTTTCTGGTTATTTTTTTTCATTTGGAAATTAAACAAGATGTAAGAATATATGATGTTGTGTCCAGTTGCCTAGGGGTTGGATTGTAATGGCTATTCTTGGTTGTCAACTATATCTGGAATTAACTAAACATGCAAAGATCTGGGCACACTGTGAAGAATTTTTGGTTAATTGAATCATTTGAAGGAGAAAGACACTCCTTTAATCCAGATTATTTGCAGTTGGTTGACCTAGCCTAAACCTTGGCCACACCTTCCCCCAGAAATGGATATGGAGGCAGCCCCCAGTGTGCAGAGAGCGGGCAATCGCGCACGCATGCGCGCGGAGGGAGGGCCGGGAGCCTCCCTTGCCTTCTCCTTCTTTTTCCTATCCTGGAGAAGGCCAGTAGGAAATCCATGTGGTGAGTGGGCCCCAGGCGCCAGTACACAAGGTGTTCCCAGGGGAAGACCAGCAAGGAGAGGCCCATGGCCACAGGAGCATGTAGAAGACACCTGCCATGTCGTAGATATACAGCTTGGTACTCATCTCCTTGATTTTGTCATTGTGGCAGATCCCTGAAAGCCACAGCCTCTCCAGCATCCCAATCTCATCTGAGGATGAGGTCAGAGACACTTGTTAGGAGCACACTCTCCTCTGATACAGAATCCAGGGCCCAGACCCTTCCAATCTTGAAGACCCTCCTCCCCAGGACCGAGGGCCAGCCCTTCCCTCTCCAGAGTAAGACTTCATGCCCCGCCTAGCCTCACTGTCCCCCAGGAACTGCAGCAGCGCCAGGTCGATGGGCCTCTTCCAGCAGGAGCCCTTGTGTAGGGCGATGCCATAACCAGTGGTGGCGAAGACCTTCCCAGAGCCAATGGTGACCAGCTTGCAGCCCTCATCCTTGCGGGCCATGTAGTTGAGCACTGCTGCAGCATAGATGAAAGTGTCCAGTTTCCTGCGGGCAGGGGCATTAAAGATAAGGTCAGTCTCATTTAGATAGATAGGGTCAGTCTCACAGCCCTCCAGGAACACCTTTCACCAGGAACCTGCAACTGCCCAGGATCGCCTGAGCAGATATTCCCTGTGCCTCTTTCCAACATTGGTAAAACAAGCATTATTCTAAATGCCACCAAGCCCAAGCTTTTGCAGAAGTGATAGTGCCTGGTGGGAAAGCGGTGCTGCAGAAATGACAGTCATTGTAACTGTCAAGGGAACAGGCTCTTAATCCTCATTGTATCTTTCCAAAGAAGATACTGGTTTGGTTTGTTCCTCTCAGTAGTCTTGGCTGTCCTGGAACTCACTTTGTAAACCACTCTGACCTCTCGAATTTATAGAGATCACCTGTCTCTGCCTCTCAAGTGCTGGGATTAAAGGCCTGTGCCACCACTAAAAGAAAAAAAAAAGGATATGGAGGAAGGCAATTTTTAAAAACTGTTTTCCTATTTGCCTTCATCTTGTTAAATCCATATATCCTGCTACTGAAACAGTATTAGAGCCTACTTCTTTGGAATTCCAATGAACACTGAAGACAAATTGAGACATCCAGCCTTGTGGGCTGAACAACTACTGTATAGTTGGGCTTTCCATAGGAGGTAGTCATTTTTGGACTATGTAGATCACAGCCTGTAGGCCTTTCTAGCAAGTACTGTGTGTGTGTGTGTGTGTGTGTGTGTGTGTGTGTGTGTGTGTGTCCTGACTAATATACAAGTCCACCACACTATTCCATACTTTTGCCCTCAGTAACCTATATAACAAGACAGAACTTATACCTAAAAGCACACACCGATTAAAACAAATAAATCACACCTCTCATAATAGCAAGCATATTATAACGTAACAAACCTATCTCTATTAATGACTATAATCTTTCATTTAAAGTATCCAAAACAGTATCTGAGGATCAATACATGCTGGAAGGAAACCAATAGCAGCTCTGAACAGAATGAGAATGAATAAAGCAAAAATTAATCTCATAGGAAAGAGAAATGACTTAAGAAGCCGAATGGAAGTTAAAAATAATTCAACTAACCCCTTGAGAAGTGTAAGAAGATATTGCACCCATAAAACAAGGACAGAAGCCACCAGAGAATAATGGTTAGTAGAATCCAAAATTTAATTATAGTTACAAAAGAAATCAGTCAATATACTTAAAAAATATTCAAGCAAGACCAAATTTAATATTAAAAAGACTAAAGAAGTTTGTTACAATGTCTGGTTTGTATATTTAAAGAAGTTATATGTACATAGCATATGCAAATTTGCAATGTACATTTTTACTTTGGAAGATCAACTCAACTATTAAGGTATTAATGTTAAAAGCATAATAGGCTTAAAGCCATATTAAATACAATGTTATATGCCATAAATCCACATACAGATAATTTCAGGGAAATTTCAAGGCTTCAGAGACAATGAGAAGATCAAGAAATACTTTAGATAAAAGATAATAAAAGGATATACACAATAAATCTAACTAAATAGAAAAAGTATATGTTCAAGGATAACAGGCAACATTTTCATATTTGAATGGAAAGTTATTTTAAATAAAATTTTGCATATAGTTAATCTGTCTATTAAAACATCCCAGAATAAGTACATTTTAACAAAACAAGACAAGATCTGCAAAGCTTATTATTCACTATGAAATATAAATATAAAAACAAGAAATATGCAATAGAAGTGAAAGAATTACAAAAAGATCACCCTGGTTATAAAGTGTTGTTCCTCAATATACGAATTATAGGTGAAAGAAGGTCATATCTGAGACATGCTAGAAACCAAGACAATGAAATCACCTAGGAATCTATGAGGGCAATTCTAGCTAAGACTCTAAGCAATGGGGAATATGAAGCCTGAACTGGCCATCTCCTATAACCAGCTAAGACTTCAAATATAGTGATTGAGACACGAATCAAGTCACAAAATTTTAGACCCACAATTTGTACTGCCTACAATATATGCAGAGGTAAAGATGGAGCAGAATTTGAGGGAAGGGCCAACCAGTGACTAGTCCAGCTTGAGACCCATGCCTTGAGAGGGAGCCTACCCCTTATATTATTAATGATATTCTGCTATACTTGCATATAGGGACTAGCATAACTATCATAGAGACACTTCATCCAGCAACTGATGGAAACTGCTGCAGAGACCCACAGCTACAAATTAAGTGGAGCTTGGAATCCTGTGGAAAAGGGAAAAGGTGGTTCGAAGGAGCTAGAGGAGCTAAGGACATCACAGGAAAGCCTACTGAGTCAACAAAACTGGGCCAATAGGGGCTCATAGAGAGCAAATATGGGATAGACCTAAGCCCTCTGCACATAGGTAACAGTTGTGAAGCCGGGTCTTCACGTGGGACTCCTAAAGCAGGAGCAGGGGCTACCTTGCTTTTGGATAATTTTCCCCTAACTGGGTGGCCTTGTTTAGCTGCAAGAGAAGATGACCTGCCTAGTCTTATTGCAATGTGATATAGCAAAACTGGTTGATATCCATGGGAGGCCTCTCCTTTTCTGAGGAAAAGGGGAGGATGGGTGGATGGGGGTGGGAAGAGAAGGTAGGAGGGAGGGACTGGGATGAGAGGAGGGAGGGGAAGCTCCATTTGGGATATAAAGTGAATAAATAATAATAAATTAAAACTTAATAAATTATTCATAAATAACTAGTAAAAAACAAATAAATAAGTCACTTATTTAGTACAAATGTATTTTTTTTTTTACAAATGTATTATTAAAAAGAAACACTAAGACACCACCTACCAGGACTGATCTCTACTGAGAAAGAGCATAAGTAGGGCAGGCCATGGTCCAGAGTTTGTAAAGAATTGCAGACATATAGATGTGTTTATTTTGTGATGTTTAATTATAATATATATATATATATATATACATATATATATATATATATTTAACATCTACTTTGTCATATTAAATCAGAACATTCTAGCAGCATTTGATTCAAATGAACACAATTTTTAAATAACTGCTCCTAAGGTCATTATAATTTGCACTTCGAAATTGAATTACTGTCCCCAAAGACCATATGATGTAAACAATTGAATTCATCTTGAATCCTAATATAGAAGTTTAAGATAACCATATTCCTGACTTCATAACATATTAAATATACCCCCTGTTTTACTCATTCCTCTATTTATTCTCTTTCCCTGTTAACTAACATTCTATTACTAAAGTAATCACTTTATTGAGATACAAAAATTGTATTTCTTTTTCTTTTTGGGGGGAGGGGCCAGGGTTTGAGACAGGGTTTCTCTGTATAGCTCTGGCTGTCCTGGAACTCACTCTGTAGACCAGGCTGGCCTCCAATTCACAGAGATCCACCTGCCTTTGCCTCCCAAGTGCTGGGATTAAAGACATGTGCCACTACCGCCTGGCACAAATTGTATTTTTAAATAATTTTTTCATGAATGAGTTGCTATATATGCATATAATCTTAATCCAATTTAGAAGGCATCATGTCTCACATTTTCTTCTGTTTCAGCTTTGCATAACTGTTGAACCAAATAATAAATCAGAATCTGGAACAATACACACAACATCTATAAAAGTGATAATACAACAATGAATTTCAAAATAATTTTAAAATATATAGCTTTATAGGATAAACCTAGATCAGAGTAGAGAGAGTGCTTATTTTATCAGCCATAAACTTTTAAAGATACCTGGTCTCCTGTCGCTCTGCTTTACTTCCGTTGGAAGGCATCTAAAACAAAATGCACATTCAGCTATCATCCTTCTTTGGAAAGCTTTAATTTAGTTGCCCTGGACGTTTTTTGGTTTATTAGCACTGTGTTTAGAGTAGTTCTTGTGTTTACATTGAGCACAGCACAAGATTATTTCAAAATTCATGAAAAGCTGTTAACTATTAATCATGGAGAAACATTTTTTCAAGTGAAGACTTTATCTACATGGCTTTGTCTTAAAAATAGCTTTCCAAAAGACAAATGTTTCATCTACTAAAAAAGAACATTAAAACTATGCTCTATCACTGGACAGCTACCATAGTCTATTCCAAAGTAGTGCTATGTTTTTATGTGGACCCTCATATCGTCACCTAATGAGATATACTTGACCATCATATATAATATAAAAACTGGTAAAAACAAACAAACACACAAACAAGAATTTGAAATACATAAATACTTTGAGTATTCGCAACAGCACCATTTCTACATATGTAGGATGGCAAATTATTCCATTCCACAGATGCCGAGAGAGGAAGAAGAGCTACCATCTGTCACTGACACAGCTGACTACTTATCCAGGATGTCTTAGGAGAAAGCCTAGTCAAAGAACCTCAAGAAGAACCTTGTTTAAAATTAAAATGCAATTTTATATGGCTATTCCTTCAAAGAGATTCTTATTTAAAAACTACATGATGAAATTGGAATTATGAAAATCATCATGTGATGAGATATAAAAATTTCAAAGTATAAAGCAAAAAGTTCCTAAGCACACACACAATTGTTTCCAAATACAGAACTCTGAATAAGTAGAAGTTGGTGTTTTAATTTTGCTCATTTATAATAACTTTGAAGAAGCTACTATTAAGAAAAATGATAAATATACATATCTTTGGAGGTAGATTTTTCAATATCAATACCTTAGCCTCATGCATATTCCCAGCTCAGCAATAAGATTAAAATTAGCAAATTTAATGTTGCCTATATGTGGATGGGTGTGGGCATCCATGGAGCATGTGACTCTACCAATAGCAGAACTCTCAAAGAAGAATTATTCCCCCTCCTCCAGAAATCATCAATTGTCAATAACTCCCAAGTTAGGGTGGGGCTTACTGGATTATAAAAAGCAGGGAGTGTAATAAGGAGGATGTGAATTTACTGGTAGAGATACTGTGATAGTTGGAGGGGGAAATAGAGGTTAAATACTTAGCGCATAATATATGGAATTCTCAAAGAATTAAAGACTATAAAAATATGAAGATAGAAAATAAATCATCGGAGATACAATATCTATTTTAAAGTGATTCATGGCAATTGTAGAGGAATTTTAATCCGTCAACATGGCTGCTCTGGCAAAGAATCATATCCAAAGTTATGGACTGCAGACATGCCCTGGATTACAGTATGATCTTGCTGAAATACTTAGTACACAATTTTAATCCCTAACAATGAAGGTAAGGTTAGTTTGAAGAAGGGAGCATCCATGTTTGAAAGTGATGTCTAATTAAAGGGTCGACAAAGCAATGAATCAGAAAGGTGTGACAGAATGTGAGAATGGATAAGTCCAACTCACATGAGAACATCACAGGGAGAGATGCTACATAAGAGCAGTGAGAGAGGGTAGAGGTATGTGGCGTTTGGTGTGTGTGTGTGTGTGTGTGTGTGTGTGTGTGTGTGTGTGTGTGTGTCAGTTTTACAAGGGCAGTTCTACAGAGATAAGTTACAAAGAGGACAAGCTAGACACAGGTGAAGATGGAACGAGACAGAGAATAAGGAGGAGCTAGAAGGGTAGAACATATTGCCAAAGTTAGTAAGAGGCCAGGCAGAGCAATCCAGGCAGAAGTGGAGAGAAGCCAGATTGAATTAGTCATCTTGGATGATTAGATTGTATGGAGGCTTGAAGAACCCAGACCTAGGCCTAGGGCTAGTTAGAACAGACAAGGAAACACTCTGGGCTCTCAGCCCGAGTCATGGATTTGTACAGTTTGGGTGCTGCTCTCATCTCGTCACTTCATCTGAGAAAATAAAAGCGACATTTTCAGGGCAATAGTTAATATCATTTATGTGTCATTACAGGAAAAGAATTAAGAAACAAATCATATTATCCCATCTCTAACCCATCCTGTCACATCTTTCTCTGATTCCTCACTTTGTCTGATCAATTAGATGTCACTTTCAAACATGGCTGCTTCCTTCTACCAACTAATTCTACCCTCATTGTTAGGGATTAAATGTGTGTACTAATGGTATGTCTGTATTCCAGCCAGATCATACATATATATGATATAACAACTTACCACCTATATCTGTTTGATTACATCAGATGCATGTTCCTGCTGACATTAAGGTATCTTCAGGCCCATGGTCTACATGGACCTGTTGAGACTCCAGGATCTCCTGCCATGTTCTTTATAGCAGTTAGAAACTCTTTGCAAATAAAATAAAATAAAATAAAATTATCAGATAAATAAAAAGAGAAAGAAACTCTTTGCCTTCTTAGAATGTCACTTCTTCTATTGTTTTCAGGCCAGTGAAATGACAGTTCTCTGACCACTTCTGCTCTGTCTCCCTGAGTAATCCCTCCCACCTTCCCTACCTTTTCTTTCTTTAAAGACCTTTATCACTGTCAGGAGAATAACTAGGTAGTTGAGGATAATCTCTCTACATTAAGGCCAATTATTAGAGACATAATTTCTCTCTGTTCTGTACATAAAGGTTTAACATATTCTTAAGAAATAAAGGATTAGGGGGCTGGTGAGATGGCTCAGCAGGTTAGAGCACCCGACTGCTCTTCCGAAGGTGATGAGTTCAAAATCCCAGCAACCACATGGTGGCTTACAACCACCCGTAACAAGATCTGATGCCCTCCTCTGGTGCGTCTGAAGTCAGCTACAGCGTACTTATGAAGAATAATAAGAAATGAATCCTTGGACCGGAGAGACCAACCGGAGTAAGCAAGGCTGTCCAGAGCAAGCGGAGCCGAACGGGGATGGCCAGAGTAAGCCAGGACGGCCGAAGCTAGCGGGGCTGGAGCGAGTGGGGCCGAACGGGGACGGCCGGAACGAGCGGGGCCAACCGGAGCAAGCAAGCGGAGCCCATCGGAGCGAGCGGGGCCGACTGGAGGGAATGGGGCTGGCTGGAACAAGCGGGGGCCGTACGGGGGCGGCCGGGAGCGAGTGGGGCTGGCCAGAGGGAGTGGAGCCGGCGGGAGCAAGCCAGGTTGAGCGGAGCGAGCAGGGTTGACCGGAATGAGGAAAAAAAAAAAAAGAAAAAAGAAATAAAGAATTAGCTGGGCGGTGGTGGCATGTGCCTTTAATCCCAGCACTTGGGAGGCAGAGGCAGGTAGATTTCTGAGTTCGAGAACAGCCTGGTCTACAAAGTGAGATCCAAAGCCTGTCTCAAAAAAAAAAAAAAAAAACCCACAAAAAAAAGAAAGAAGGAAGGAAGGGAGGGAGGGAGGGAGGAAGGAAGGAAGGATTACTTCTAGACTGTTACTGTGAAGCACAATTATTGTACCCAAAGAACATGTATTTTGAGTAATATGATCAAAGACTCAAGCAACATGATGTTAAAAGACAAAGAATAAGCAAACACACACACACACACACACAAAGTTTGTTAAAATGAAAAGAAATCAGCAGTTATCTGTGGTTGTTTGAAATAATAAGATAAAATAGAGTAAGATAGCAGTAGCTCTGCTGGTGTGGATTTGTGTCTAACAGTACTTTTAGGTATATGACATTGACCACATTCATTCATATATATATATATATGAAAGGTTGTTGTAGCTCCAACAGCATCCACTCTGCTTTACTTTCAAGGCTTTCTCATTCTATACTCCACGGTTTAGACTATATTCCTCTCTATTAAGGCAGTCAGATCCAAAGCCAGGCAGTTAAAAACATTCTAAGATTTGTGTTTTGTTATTTTTTTAATCATACATGGAAAAATATCACATTTACACATATTTGTTGCTCACCACAGATCATGCAATCAAACCAAAGTAGAAAACACAGTGACTGCACAGTTGGTAGATATGTAATATGATCATTCATAGTTATCAGGAACTACTCATAAGCACTAAGATGCTGCCCTTCTTTCGTGATCCTTTTCCAAGTAAATTGTTCATCCTAGAAAATTGGAAGGTCACAGCCTGGTGACTCCTGTTTCCCATGATTCCTTAAAGAGCTTGCCAGATAACAAAGGGAAAATGTTGTATAGTGATCAATAGCTAAAGTGTCCCCCAAAGTTCATATGTTAGCACATGAATCTCCAATCCAGAAATGTTTGGAAATGAACCCTTTGTGTGGTATTTAGAATTAGATGTGTTTGAGTGCAGAAGATCATCATGACAGAATTAAAGCTCCTTTGAGAAAAGGCACCAGTGAACATGCTCCTTGTAAGTCTTTGCCATGGGAAGACATGCATAGAGACAGGCAGGCCACCTGCAATGAAGTAAAAGAACATTCACCAGAGACCAGCTGATTGGTATCTGATACAACACTCCACCTTCTTCTGTTAGGCGTGTACATCTGTCCAAATCACTTTATCTTACTCTGTTAGGTGTAGAAGCAGACTAAAAGATGATGGTTTCCTAGCCCAGTTTCAGGTATAACCTAGACCTACAGACAGCCAGTGCTCTATGCTTCTAACTTTGTCCCCTTTACATTATGTGCACTAGTATGTGGGCACTGCAAAAACACCAGGGCAGAGCATTTGTTGCAGAAGAAATGAAATAAATGGAGAGAACTGTTTCTGTAGTTGCTTTAAGCAGCATTGCACTTGGGTCAAATACTGCTTGCCTTTGAAAATAGCTATATAGCCTACATCTTCATTTTCCTAACAGTTCTCTCTTTCTCTCATCTTTCATCTCAGGACCTCATGTAGTATCTGTCTATCTTCCTCAAATTCCATAACAATGCCCTGTCACACACTGTCCCCCTGACCAACAACTCTTTCTCTCAAATGTTTTATTCCTTTTTTTTCCCTTCAGAATAACTTCCATTTGTGGTATTTATGTATACTTATTGATGAATTATACATAATTCATAACTTAAGCTTCTCCCAGCTTCTTTATTATTCACCACATCCATGGTCAGGATCAGCTATAGCTATAGGGCAAGGTCTATAAATGCTACTGGAAAGAATGATACCTGACCAGGAGAAACAAGTCCAGCTAAAGCTTGCCCACTGTCTTGGGATTTCTATTGTTGCAATGAAATAGTATGATGGAAGAGCAAGTTAGGGAAGAAAGAATTTCTATGGCTTATATTTCCACATTGTAGTTCAATATTGAAGGAAGCCAGGACAGGAACTCAAAAAGATAGAAGCCTGAAGGCAGGAGCTGATGCAGAGGCCATAAATGGTGCTGCTTACTGGCTTGCTCTTCATGACTTCTTCAGCCTGCTTTCTTGGAGAACTGAGGCTGCCTCACCCGGGGAAGATCTAACAGCAATGGCCTGGGCCCTCCCCCAGCAATCATTTAAAAAATGCTTTCCAACTGCATCCTATATAGGCATTTTTCTCAATTGAGGTTTTCTTCTTTCAGATACATGCAGCTTGTGTCAAGTTGACATAAAACTAGCCAGCATACTCACTACGTGTGCATCCTTTGTAAGGTAGTAGGCAAACTACAGGAGATTTGAGTCAGAGGAAGATGTTCTTGTCCCTCTGCAGCCCACATCCTTAGAGGAAAGATACTGCTTAAAGGGGATGAAAGTGCTAAGTTCTAAGTCCCTGGACTATCTATACTGATGTTCTTGGTCACCAGGCAATGTCAAGTATAGATTATATCTGATGGAGTGAGCCATAAGTCTTAAGTCAAAGCAGTTACTGATTGGTTACTTTCTAAAGTTTTGTGCCACCATTGCCTTCTTGCAGGCAAGACACCATTGTAGATAATGGGTTTGGCTTGATGTTTGCATTACTCAGAGCATGCAGAGTGCCTTCTTATACCAAAGATGCTGGAACATAGGGGTAAAGGCTCTATGTAGGCACTAGCTCCACATCTACACGTTATATAGGTGTTGTCTTCAGCAATGGAACTTTGCTGACACTTTGTGAGGAGCAATCTAAAGTCTTGGCAACATCCTGGCTAGATTGGGAGTGCTCAAGGAACTCCCATGGCTGACATTTCGATTAGATATAACCCAATCCAAATCCTAGAAGTTTCACTGGGTGACAAGAAATGTCCAGTTGTGATTCTGTTTTCCCTATTCACTTAGCAATTTCATTTCAATCACCCTAGTAGATGTATAGATTTTAGGAAGTTTCTATTGCATTAGGTTTCCATACTACCTCAAATATGTGCCTTAACTTTGTCTCTTCCTTCATTCCCTCCCAAAACTCCTTCTTCTCTGCATTTGGTCCTCCCATTCCAAGCCCCCCTTCCATTTATTTCTCTCTATTTTTTATTTCCCTTTTCAAAGGAAATTTTCCCCTTCCCTTGCTCTATACCTACCTTTTGTAGCTCTATGGATTGTAGCTTGGTTATACTGAGTTAAATGCTAATATCCACATATAAGTTAATGCAAAATGTATTTGTCTTTCTGGGACTGGGACATCTCACTCAGGATGATTTTTTTTAGTTCCATGTATTTGTCTGAAAATTTCATGTTGTGATTATTTAATGACTGAATAATACCTCATTGTGTAAATGTACCACTTTTTCTTTATCTATTCTTCCATCAAGAGATATCTAGATTGTTTGCAGTTTCTGAGTGTTTTGAATAGAGCAGCAATGAACATGACTGACCAAGTGTCCTTGTGGTAGAATAAAGCATCCTTTGGATTATACCTAAGAGCGCTACAGCTAGATTTTGAAGTAGATTAATTCCCACCTTCCTGAGGAACTACCACATTGATTTCCATAGTGGCTGTACAAATTTGCATTCCCTCTAACAATGTATGTTCCTCTTACTCTACCTCCTCAACGGCATGAGCTGTCACTCATTCTTGTTCATCTCTATGCGTAGTTTCTGAAGCTTAAATATTTTGGATATTAGCCCTCTATTGGATGTGTAGTTCATAAAACTCTTTCATATTCTGTTCTTCTTGATTTATAGTTACCTGTGCCTATATAATAAAGACAACTATAAAGGTGGTATTCTATATACCTTTATATACTTTAAGGTCATGTTAGTCAATGAACAAGACCAATGAGACACTGTAAAATTCTACATATGTATAATAAAATACAAGTATGATTAAGTGAAATGTGTTGAATATCAAGTCTGGACTATGCACTGTAAATGCCTTAGAAAGACAGGTTTGAACCACACAAGACAAACTTACACATTTTCAACTTCCCAGTGAGGCACCACACTTCAATGAAACTCTTTTCTCCTTCACCCAAAAAATTTCCCCCCAGAGACCCCAGACTAAGCTACACTGCCACCTTGACAGTTAAACCCACCATTGCACCAACCAGTGCAGCAGATACCAGAAAAACCATTGTTCAGAACATTGACATTGTATAATGTTGGTAAGAAAAGGACTGGTATCTGCAGATGTTTGGGAGTGTAATCTTCTAACAGTCATGCAGCTGGTCAAGGCAGAGATAAGATTTACACCAACGTACATTCCTCAATATCCTCACTAAGGAGTTAAATAATAAATGAGCCCAATGAGCTCAGGAGAGGAGAGCTTTCACAGAACAGAAGGAAGGACCAGGCCTCCCCAGTTTCTGTCCTCAGCCCTGCCTTTGTCCCCTCTAGTATCTGGAGTCAGATGCTCTCTGCTGCTTTTGTTCCTGGCAGCAGAATGAGAGTCAAGGCAAGCCCACACCCATGATGTGCTGGAGTGAGAAAGAATGAATGCCTAAAATGTACACCAATGTCCTTGGACTTAATCCCTCACCATCTACATCATCCCTCCCCTTTGCCTTTTTCACTCCAAAAATTTCTCCCTTATAAATTCCAGGTCAATAATTTTTAAATGGACATCTTGACCAGTTGCATAAGGCATGTTTCTTTATATATGAAATCATATCCAGCTGCCTCTTATCTGATGAGCAGTGTGTGACCAAGTCTGCCAAGAACTGCCTTCCTTGACTTAATCAGGATGAGGCTGCTCCAGGAAAGCCAGCAATTCTTCAGTGACTTTCTCCATGAGCACAGGATGGGAGGGCTTTCAAGGAACAGAAGGAAGGATCAAACTCCCCTGTTTCCAGTCTGTCTTGCAACTGTTCTCCTCTAGTTTCTGGAGTGAGATGCTCTCTGTTTCTTTTATCCTGGTGATAGTATAAGAAGAATAGAAAGCCCACACTGGGTAGGGCTAGAGCAAGGAAGACTGGATGCCAAAAATGTCCCTTCAGTCAGCCCTTAGAATGCAAGGGGAAGCCTGGCTTGGCTTGACAACACCAGACACAGGACAAAGACCTGCATAGACACAGATGCCCAAGCTATTGTATCCAGTCTATTTCCTGTCATTTAAACACAGTGTCATTTGTTATTCAACGCAGACTGTATTTTGGAGATTCAATTTGTAGGGTCTATCCACACATGGTAAATTGGTGTGTATTATCTCAGTTCATTTGCTTGAGGACAGGTGTTCACATCTAAGAACCAACAGCCCCATCAACAGTAATTGGTGCCTTGCCTGGCAGTCTGAGCCTAGAGGGCAAGGACTAAAAGTGCATGAAGAATGAACTAATAATAATTTCCACACGAAGCGTAGCACATTTTACTTGAGGCTCTCAAAGCACATTTTAGGCATTCATTCTTTCTCACTCCAGCACGTCACTGGTGTGGGCTTGCCTCGACTCTCATTCTGCTGCCAGAAAAAAAAGCAGCAGAGAGCATCTGACTCCAGATACTAGAGGGGACAAAGGCAGGGCTGAGGACAGAAACTAGAGAGGCCCGGTGGTACTTCCTTCTGTTCTGTGAAAGCTCTCCCCTCCTGAGCTCATTGGGCTCATTTATTATTTAACACCTTAGTGAGGATATTGAGGAATGTAGGCTAGTGAATTCAATTTTGCCAAGGTTAATTAATTCGAAGCTGCTTGCAAGTCTGTGGAGTGGACAAAGCCATACAACAAAGTCACAAACAACAGACCCAAACACAGTTTCCAAAAGCTTCAAATGTTTATAGAATGTAAATAAAATCATTATCACACAATGAACATACTTGCAGTAACACATAAATTGGGGAAGCGTTCCAAAGTGAAGGGAGAATAGTCATTCTGAGACACATCTAAAGATCTATATGAAGAGAGGAAATTCCAGAAAGGAGGAATTCCTTAACTACATTGTAATGCCATTTCAGAATACTCTGCCCGTTAAATTCACTTTTAAAATATGAAATTAGAAAGCTCTGTGCTAGTGGATTCTATTAATAATGAGCAGAGAGAAAATGGAACATGTGCCCTGCAGCTCAGGTGAAAAGACATAATTAAAAATACTGCACTGGAAAGTGATTTCTACTTCCCAGATGGCATCTGGCTTCCACACACTTGCAAATGGCCAGATACAAAGCAACCAACACTTTCAATTAAACTCTTTCCTATTTGTAACAAATATAGTTATTTATCACTAACGGAGGTGCTCCAGTGGATACACTGAGTAAATGGAGGAAAAAAAGAATTGATTGCCAACTTTTCTCTTCATGGTTAAGTGTACAAACATGAAATAAATCCAAAGAAATGAAAACTGTCTCAGGTTTGGTGACTCACATCTATGCTTCCTGTATTTGCAAAACTGAGGAGGAGAAAGATTGCAGAGAGTTCAAGGCTAACCTAGCCTGTGGAATGAAAACATGTCATTAAAAACTCAAAAAGATTTAAAAAGCTGTAAAGAAAAAAAAAAACAAAAAACAGTGTCTAACTGCAGGACACAGTTTGCAGGTTAATGGGTTGCATGTGATGCTAATCCAAAGAATATAAGGACACGCACCTGGTTGAGGATGAAGACTCTAGGATTGAGCGGGTAGCGTTCAACTGTGGAGAATGAAGTATCTTTTCTAGTCCATCCAATTGACCTAGTTAAAGCACCAAGCCTAGGCGGATAAGAGGAACATAAAATTATCTAAATTTCTTTATAAAGGACAAGGGCTGTCAGCTTCTGTGTGGCATAAATACTGAGATAAAGTGAATGATCTCTACCATGACCATATTTTAATGTAGTTCTCATTTAAATCTAAAACAAAAGTGGACAGGAAGGTAGAGGGGCGAATGCACACTTGGAGGAGCACAATGACAGATGGAGATGGAGGAGGATCTAGGGAAGTGTGGTTATACACAAGAGCCATGATTCCCCTAACCCCTTGCAGGTTACTGGATTTTATACTGTGGAGAGGTCTAGCCATCTTAATTAACAAGCTTCCTGTTAAGCTGGCTTCTACAGATAACCCAGATGGAGGCTCTGCTTGCAACATAGGCCCCATCTCTGGTTCTGAGACCAGATGGTAAAGAGGGACTAAATGCAAGTTACCAGGAGCTCAGAGTGCCCAGACTGTCACTGGGACATATAAAATACCTGAGTAACATCAACCAAAATGATATAAGGTTTATTCAGCTCATGCTTTTTAAATTCTATCCACAGTCACTTGACTTCACTGCTTCTGGGCCTGTGGTTGGCCAGAACATCATGGTAGGGACCCGTGCAAGGGATTTTCACCTCAGTGGGGGAGTGAGGAAGGGAATAAGAGAGGTGGGAAGGAGGGAGGGAGGAGAGAGGAGGAGAGACCACTACAGCACTCCCTTCTTTCTGAGTGCTTTCTGAGGCACTTCTCTACTGACAGCTCCTCCAACTAGGAGGAAACATTCCTACCACTTTTCAACAGCCCAACAGCACCACCAGCTGGTACCAAGCTTTTAACAATGAGGACTTGGCACTCTGGCCTCAAACTTTGCTTTAAAGAATAAGTGTGCTCTTCATTCTGAACACATAGTAGCCCCACATTACATCACGTCTCTGATGAGTACTCCCTATGACCGTTCACATCTCACTCACTCCCTTACCAGTGCCACATATCTACTTTTTTCTTCACTCTACTCCCTTGCCAGAACCTGCCTGTTTCTGGACCTCTCCCTGGCACCATGTTTTGGCTACATCCATCTTGCCAACACCAGCATCTGCCATCAGGGAAGCCAGTTCCCTAACACACTCACACACAGAAGAAGCAATTGAGAATTTAAAGCAAGAAACAGGGAGAAATCTGCTTGTGCTTATCATAATATTATTGATATCATTGATATCTTCCACATGGTCTTTATCTTCATCCCACAATTTGGAACCCATAAGGAAGAGAACTACTGAACTCTCTTCCTGACTCCACCTGGTTTTCCTCCACTCCGTTTTCCTTCTCTATCAACAGACCCATTTATATTCTCATTAATTCAGTTGCTGTGGGTTTACACACATATGTTCACTGGAAGATATTTAAATGATTGTGACCTCAGATTGGAGTGAATAAAACCCCTCATTATTTAAAGAGTTTAGCATATTCAATGAGATAAATGCTAAGTAGATCATGTGCAGACCAGGCATGTCTCTATTGATTCTAAATCAAAGAATATAAAATGAATTTCGATAAGAGCAGAAGACAGTCGTGGAAAGACACAGCTGTTGTGTCTGAGTAGCTCCAGGCACATACCTGCTGAATCCACAACCTAGTGTATTAGTTAGTTTGTTGTTCCTGTGATAAAATTCTAGGACCAAAAGCAACAAGGAGCTTATGTAAACTATTCCAGAGGGAATCAGTGATGGCAGGGAAGACATGGAGTGCCTGCAAGAGCAGGAAACTGGCTTGTCACATAGTCATGCACATATAGGAAGCAGAGACAGAGCAAGAAGAAGAATTAAGCTATAAACCCTCAAAGCCAACCCCTAGTGAGGTACTTTCTCCAGCAAGCCTCCACCTTTTAATGCTTTCATAACCCCCGAAAATAGTGCCATTAGCAAAGGACCAAGGATTCCTACCCATGAGCCGTAACCACTAGGTCTAGCTAACAGAAAGGGTTTAGGTGCCACTTCTTCCTTCCCCAGTGCTCCACCCCCTTCTCATATGAACAGAGCTCAGAGCTGGAGGATGACAAAGCAAGTAAATGAATGGGAAAATAAAAGACCAAGTAACACCACTTATCTGTGTGTTGTGATACAGGCATGTTTTAAAGAGCACATATGTAGACAAAAAATGGTATGCGGGAAGTAGGAATGGTTGTTACCTTTGTGTTCTGTGTTTATATCTTGTTTCTGCATTTCTGATTCATGTGAATAACGTTTTTATTATGAGGACAACCACAGTCATGATAGTGCAATTCAAAAGCATCAAATTTGTTCAAATGGAATTGATGATTTCATTCCAAATCATTCTCCCTAGGGAAAATATTTTTTAATATTTCACACACATACACACACAATTTATTTATATGTGAAATGGTTGACATTTAATATATTGTATTGTAGCTTATCTTCTCATTTAATGATGGTAATTTGCCATTATCTCTCCATTTTATTAGACAATAATTGCTTTCTTGAATTTATACAGTCAAAGTTATTCAAACTATCTATGGTAATTAATAAAGTTACTTTAATTTTTTTGACTGTGATTAACATAGCAGTTAATACTTGTCAAGTTATTGTCTCAGATAATATTCCTCTGAATATAGATGCTATTTAAAAGTTCTAAGCATATTTTATGTATTTTTTGACATTTCACTTTTGTATATGAATTTCTGCTTCTCTATAGTGTGAACTTCAATCAGACATTATAAAACACAATCATTTTTATTCACTTAATAAGTAAAAATACTGTTTTCATTAATTTTTTAATTGGCCTAATTTTGTGTCTTAATTTTATTTGCTTTTTATTTTATTGTCAGTTTTACTTTATAGTTTACTCAACTTTCTTGAAAGATTAGGTGTCTCTCTTACTGGTAAGGTGCCATAAAACAATACTAACTCTATTTTTGTAATATATGTTAAAGGTTTTTTTCTGTTATTCATTGCTTCTCAACATAGTTCTTTCAATTTTTTTTTGCCATTCATAGATTAGTTCTTTCTATATTATATTGTCAAATACATCAGCTTTTTATTTCATGACTTTTGAGTTTAGGGAAACTATTTTCTACCTCAAGAATGTTAAAATACTGTAGTACTTTTATATAGTTGCATTTTAAGTCTACATAAATAGGACATGTGTGTGTAATGAGGTGCAGAAATTTGAATTAATTTCCTTATCAAATGAGGATCTAAAATTTCTACCATTAATTGAATAAACTATTTTCTAGCACTTTCAAATGTTGCTGCATGTTCCGGCATCTGTTCATCCTAAATCTATCATTACTTTACTTTATATTCATATGCATATTAACTATGAATTCTAAAACGTATTCAAGTGTTCCACAAACAGTGAAACCACAAAACAATATGACTAATGCAAGAAGCATGAATTTATGGGGTTTCTCAATGGCATTATATGTCTCAAATCTCCTGCCTTCCCCTCTGTAACTTCCCTCGGGTCATTTGTAATTTCTTATTCAGCAGCTATCTCCTCTGAAAAATGATGTCTTTGAAGACAGAGCATATAACTTTCTTATCAATCCTTGAATCCCAATGCAGACTTTTTAACATTTAACAGGTACTTTATATTACTTACATATTGAATGAATCAAATGGCCTTCATCTTGCAGAAGTAACAGCTGGATATATTTTTAATGTCTGAAAATACAAAGTGAAGAGTCAAGATGGCTATTATAGACAAAAAAAAAAAAAAAAGTGCCAAAACATTTCAAAGGACTACTCAGCTTATTTGATGACCTGATCTGAAATTGAACTGGTAGATACTAAATCATAAAATATTTGACTAGAGGCTAAAATAAAGAATGGAATTGTTTATTAACTAAAGAACATAGTGTGGCCTTGCTCTTCACATGAATCCTGATCCTGATCACACCAGAGAAGATGGGAAGAAATCAGGCTGTCCTAAGATATCACTTGGGCTGTGATAGAGAAAATATCACATATATTGGATCACTTTAGCAAGATCTGGATTACAGGAAGCATACAACCTAAACTGGTAACACTTTGCTAGGTATTTATGTTGCTAAGGGAAAAGCAACATTATTAGAGTAGGGATGGTAGGAAGCTGGAGAGGTAGCTCAGTGGTTATGAGTACTTGTTATGCCTGGCAGTGATGAAGCACACCTTTAATCCCAGCAATTGGGAGACAGAGGCAGGCAGATTTCTGAGTTCAAGGCCAGCCTGGTCTACGGAGTGAGCTAAAGAACAGCCAGGGCTACACAGAGAAACCCTGTCTTGAAAAACCAAAAAAAAAAAAAAAAAAAAAAAGTACTTGTTGCTCTTCCAGGACATCTAAGTTCATTTTCCACCCCAAGTATCTGGGATCTCACAGTCACCTGTAACACTAGCACTAAGGAATCCAACAGTATTTCCTGACCCTCATAGGCAGTGCACTAACACATACATACCCATAAACAGACATACACACATGCATATAATTTTAAAATGCTTTAAAAATGAAGAAATTATTCAGAACTAACTGGAGAGTACAGCTGAGATTTGCTTTCCCTCCTGATTTTGCAAAAAACAATCTAGCCGAGCGTGGTGGCGTACACCTTTAATCCCAGCACTTGAGAGGCAGAGGCAGGCAAATTTCTGAGCTCGAGGCCAGCCTGGCCTACAGAGTGAGTTCCAGGATAGCCAGGGCTACACAGAAAAACCCTGTCTCGAAAAAGAAAAAAAAAAAAAAAAAAAGCAATCTGCATGCCGCAGCCAATAAAGAATTTTCAAGACAGGCATGTTTAGATGTTGCAGGCTTATCCAGGACCTAAACAAATGTGTATGTGTTAAAAAATTAACTCTTTTTGTTCTTGTTGTTTTGTTCTTGTTGTTTTGTTTTATTTATTTGTTTATTTATTTATTGTTTTTTCAATACAAGGTTTCTCTGTGTAGCCCTGGCTGTCCTGGAATTCACTCTGTAGACCAGGCTGGCCTCAAACTCAGAAATCTGCATGCCTCTGCCTCCCAAGTGCTGGGATTAAAGGCTTGCACCACCACGCCCGCCAGAAAAAAATAACTCTTTAGTCATGCCTGAAAACACAAAATTTAATTGGTTTAAATGATAAAACTTTGACTATGATTTTACAAAATAACAAAGAGAAAATTTTTGACCTTGAAAGAATGTCAAACTATAGAAAAAAAAAATCACCAATCATAGAAATAATCATAAAAGGCCATATACTTGGATTTGCCAAAGCTGAAATACTGTGCTCTTAAGATATACCATCAAGAGAACAAAAAGGCACATCATAAATTCAGAGGAAATATTTGGAAACATGTGTTTAATAAAGTGTATATGTATACATATACATATACATGTACATATACATATATATGTGTGTGTGTGTTTGTGTGTGTGTATGTGTGTGTAAGGGTACATGCACAGGTATATGGTGCATGTGGAAGTCAAACATATCTGATCTCTTGTAACTGTTATCACTGGTAGTTGTGAGCCAACCAATGTATGTATGTTCTGGGAACTGATCTCCTCTGCAGGATCTATATGCTCTCTTAAACACTGAGCCATCTTTCCAACCCTGAGTATAACTGAATCAATAAAACTATTTTGTATTATGATTGGATGCTCCTGTGAATTTATGTGTCTCAAGTTTCATCAAGAATGATTTTCATGGAGCTGGAGAGATGGCTCAGTGGTTAAGAGCACTGACTGCTTTTCTGAAGGTCCTGAGTTCAAATCCCAGCAACCAAATGGTGGCTTACAACCATCCGTAATGAGATCTGATGCCCTTTTCTGGTGCATTTGAAGTCAGCTACAGTGTACTTACTTATAATAATAAATAAATCTTTTTTAAAAAAGGAATGATTTTCATTATATAAACTGGATTCTAATACAGCGAATTTTTAAAATCACATAAGAGAAACCATTTAGAAGGATAAAGATGGCAGCCACTCTGGGGCACATCTGTCATAGGCAGGAGAATGAGGAACCCAAAGTCTTTCTCTATGCAGAGCATCCGTGGTCAGAGAACAGCCTGGACTACATGACTCCCTGCCTCCATTTTTCTTTTTTTCTTTTCTTGTTTCTTTCTTTCTTTTTTTTTTTTTTTTGAATAAGTATAAAGCAAAGAATTCTGAAAAGTGCAATTGAAATTAAACAATTAAACCATGGAGCCTGAGTATACATGAACCAAATGAAGGATCAGTACAAGACTGAACTGAGGAAACATTTGTATAAAAGATGAGGAGGAAGAATCTGGGGTCAGAAGAAGTAGCCTTTGGCTAAGGTAGTAGAGAACTTGTGAAGAAGTATACTGACCAAAAAAAAGAAAAAAAAAGAGGCAAAGATAGATATCAGATCAGATATGGGTTTGTAAACCGATATAATTTTTTGTTTTTAAAGATCAGTCTGGATACTGCAGGGGTGAGAGTTTGTGAAAGGTAAAAGTTAGGGTAGGAAAGTTAAGGGGTATTGCAACAGAGGTTATGAAAGGCTGGTCCAGCATGCTAATGGAGTCAGAGATGAGGCTTATCCTGGATGTGCTTGGACCATTAACTATGTAGATGAGACTAATGATAAAGTTATATCATGAGTTTGTTGTGAGGACAAAATGTATATACTAAGATTGCATCTTTGCAGCCGGGCGTGGCGGCGCACACCTTTAATCTCAGCACTTGGGAGGCAGAGGCAGGTAGATTTCTGAGTTTGAGGCCAGCCTGGTCTACAAAGTGAGTTCTGGGACAGCCAGGGCTATACAGAGAAACCGAGTCTCGAAAAACCAAAAAAAAAAAAAGATTGCATCTTTGCTCCATGTATTATCAAAGCTGAACACATGTTATACAGTTCTTTAAAATGATCAAAATAAATTGCTTTTCTTTACTTATTTTCACTCTTATTTCCCTGCATAGTGCTACCAGCCATAAGCAGTTCCATCCCCTACTCGTTTCCTCTGGGCCCATAGTTTATCTTTCACCTATTGAGAACTAGCCTAGTAGAGAATAATGCTGATTATTGGTTTCTTCACCCAAATTTTAATAATACTGGATCAAGATTTTTAAGAACTAGATGTGCACCTCTAATTAAATTCAACAGTCACCAGATGGCACCTAGATAATGTCAAATTGATTTTATTTTGTATTTTTCTCTAAATTTAAATGTTTAAAGGTTGTTTGTTTGTTTGTTTGTTGGAGGGAGGGTATAGTGAACTTTTTATAGACTTCTTAATTATCTTTGTTTATTTTTATTGTAATATGAAACCTATTATTGTTTTCTAATGTTATTCCCTCCAAAGCTCTGATAAAAATATAAATATGAATAATATTGTCTTGGTAAAGAAGACTGAACAAACTTAAGGTAGAAAATAGATATATTAAAATGAATTTGGAAAAAGGATGTACGGAAAGTATATGGGCAACAGCTTACAAAGGTCATGGGTATGAACAGGTCAACAACACCTCTATTTCCTACCTCAGCCTAGGCAAAATGTGGTGCCACTGGTCATAGAAAATTCAGGGAAGGAAATTTTTTAGGGTATAGAAAACTAGTTAACTCATTATCTTTTGAGGCAATGGTGGAATTTCTAAAGAGATGTATTCAGAAGCATCTGCAAGTTATTAGATAGAGGTTGGTAAAGTTGAAGGTGCTAAATAAGGCAGCTAAGATAAGGTAGCTCCCTAGAGAAAAACTGCTGCAGGGCTGGTTGCTAGCAAGAAGATACATTAAATATCAGGCAAAGTCAAGGATTGGGTGATGTTCAATGTTCTGAAGGCAGACTGTCATATGAAGAGGAAAGAAGTAGAAACCCTGTTTCTAAAAATTGCTAATCAGAGCCAGGCATTCAATTCTAGAGAGTGTAAAGTAACTGTTTAGACAATACTCAAGAGGCCACAGGAAATCTGTATATAATACCAGGTCAGTTAATCAACAAGATGGCAGGAATGAAGACACAACTTCACCCACATACACCCATGCACACACACCTACACAGATGAACATGAACATAAATAACATGTGTGAAATACCAAGAAAATTGAAAGCCAAGAGCCAATGTGTATTACTTGAAAACTGCAAAGAGGTGCCAAGAAGCAGCCTCTGCTTAGAGAGAGGTTCAGAGAGAAGGGGTGTCTGAGAACAGCAAAACACAAAACAAACAAACAAACAAACAAACAAACCAAAGGACTAGAAGTCAAATTGTGGGCCCAAGCTTATGGCCTGTGTTCTGAGATATCCAGACAGCTTTCTCTTGAGACAGTTCTCTCTTGCTATTCTTAAAAAAAAAAAAAAAAATTTTATTTTTTTTTTTTTTTTTTTTTTTTTTTTTTTTTTTTTTTTTTTTTTTTTTCATCCTAAAGTAAATCTGTATTGAAAGAAAATATGCCCGGCCAATATACAAAATTATAATATAGATGATAGATCATTGTTAGATTTCTTCCAGTTGTCAAAACTACTGCAGTTGATTTTGTTTTTATAAATATGCCTTTAACTACTTCGGGAAATGGGCCACAGGTTAAACATAGTCTCCATCATTTCAGAAGGCAGGTTCTGTACTGTGGACATCTGTTCACATGTACCACTACATATAAGTCTCCGTGCACATGTGACAAAGCAAACGCAACTGAAGGCTAAGATTGGTAAATCCGAACAGAGAATGCACAAGATTTCTTATACTTACAACATTTCTATTAAATGTAAAATTCTTCCAATAAGATTCTTGAAAGCGTGGATTCAGCATACACCAAAATGAAATGATTGTAAGCAGAAGGTATGACAGCACCATGCATTCTGAAGGCCTCTTGTGTGGAAGACTAAGCCCTTGGACTTGGCTAGTCCTACTTTGGTCAGCCCATTTGCTGTAACATCACATTTTTTTTTTTAACATTGCAAAAGAATTCAGAGATCCGCTTGCCTCTATTAAGCACAGAGGATAAACTAGCAGCGTAGGACCCTTAAATTACCATTTCTACCACACCCTGGCCTAATCTTGCTCTGTCTAAGGCCAACCCTGAACTCCCATTGCTCGCCTTTGGAAGTATAAACAAAAGTCTTAGCTGGGTGGTATCTCCTTCATTTATCACTCTCTAAATCTCTTTATCTCCTTCCTTAGTGTCTTTCTGACCAGGTGACTCACTGCACTGCTGATTTTGTACTTTTAGATTCATGAAGCCTCTCATATAATTCATTTTGCATCCTTATATTTTGCATAGTTGAGAAATTATATATTTTTGCACTCATGCTTTTATAGTTTTTTTCACCACAGCCTTAAGGGCTATGCTGAAAGTCCATTTTACCATTTTGCTGAGATATTAGCCACAACCCTAACTGCCAGACTTGTGCTATCTCTGATTATCATGGAGTCATTAACATTTGAACGGTGGCTAAGCATTGGTGGAGCCTGCCTTTAATCTCAGCACTTGAGGGGCAGAGGCAGGCAGACCTCTGAGTTCAAGGCCAGCCTGGTCTACAGAGTGATTTCCAGGACAGCCAAGGCTACACAGAGAAACCCTGTCTCCAAAAAAACAAAAAACAAAACAAACAAAAAACCATTAACAGGAAGAGCATCCATTGAAAGAAGAATGTAAGAATATTTACATTTTTATATAAACAAGCCTTAACATCCACAGCAGCCATTTATACTCACAGAGGCTCAGACCTGCTGGCCCTGTCCCAGGGGTCTGATCCATGTCATTCCACCCCTACCAAAGCCATGCCAAACCTGGCAAATAGGCTAGCCAATATTATTAAAATAAATATATAAGGTAAAATTTGAGATTAAAGATGAAAAAGTGGGCATGGGAAAGTAAAAGACCAAAAGGAAGAAAATTGATATTTCATGAAAAAGTATGAGTAACAATCATTATTTACTGGACCACAACATGTACCACACATTATGTGAACCACAACATGGAAATTATTTCTTTTAATCTCTATGTATTATTTTATAACTAAAGAAGCTGAAAGCCGCAGGCATTAAATACTTTGAGACCATCCAGCTTTGGCTAAAGATGGTTCAGCAGTTAAGGTCATGTACTGCTTTTACATGAACTCAAATATGATTCAGGATGCACAGAACCATTTATAACTCCAGCTCTAAGAATCTGACATCTTCTTCTATAGTCTCTGGGTATCTGCATTCTCAAATGTACAAATCCCATGTAAGCTGCACACATGCACTTATTTAAAAATAATACAAATAAAAATAATAAACTAAAAACTAATAAAATTGTATTTGTTTATCTATTTATATTGTTTAAAAGTCAAGGTTGATTCTACATATATCTTAGTACAATGCTTGGGCTATTAAGAGTGTCACCCACAATGATATGAAGAAATAACATGAGAGAGACTGCAACATGGTTTGTATGTCCCAACTTACTTGTTAAATTACACAGTTAATTCAAAGAAAAACATGCAGTTACTCCATATGGCTTGTGCCTAAAATTTCCAAATACATTTAAATCACAATTACAACTTTTATCTGCACAAGAACAGGAATAAAACACAGCACGTGAGGTTCCCCAGCCACTGAGAAGGTGTGGCTATTCCAGAATGCAAGTCTCTTCCATCTTTACCAAATAAGGAATATGGGTGTTGTAGCTGAAAGAAGGACCAGGCATGGAAGACAGAATTCCATGGCTGCTGCCCTGGTAAATAGCAGGCTTCTATTTCCACATGAGCGCTGGAGCTCCTGTGCTGGTGTCTATTAACTGTAATGAGAACACTGTTTCCGTCCAATCCATCATATGTAGAGTGCTCTATTTGGGTTGTAGTTAGGGACTAAACACAGGGTCTTACACAGGATTGGCAAGTACTCCCTCATGGAACTGCAACCCACTCCTGTGGCTATTGTTTCTTTTGTTTTCCTGGGCTGAAAATTAAATGCAGAATTATGCACATTCTAAGCAAGTCCTCTACCACTGAGGTCTATCTGCAGTCCCAGATTTTGTCTTTAATGGGGACTACAGATGGTTTCCATTTCCATATTATACGCACTCAAGCATTAGGTGGACAGGGGGAACGAGGCTATGGTTCCTGGTACTGATTCTGAGATCTCCTATTGATCTTGCCTATGGCATGAGCCTCCACACTATAAAGAAACCCTTTAAGAGCAGTTCCCAGGTCATAGCTTTGAAGTTACGCATCTACTCATCAAATGAAGGCTAGTAAGAGTTAATCGGTGGCAACTGGAAAAAATGAGTAAATTCTTGGCAAAGTCACTAAACAACAAATTGAAGTTCATGATGATATAGAAAAAAAAAATTACTGCCGAGAGGAAATCAGAGTTTAACTCATGAAGGTATAATGACCAAAGAGAAGATATTTAAATCCAAAGAGGAATAAGAATCACTACAATGAGATACTGACATGGACTAGTCCTTAGCCCATCATTTAATTTTTTTTTTCAAGACAGGGTTTCTCTGAATAGCCCTGGCTGTCCTGGAACTCACTCCGTAGACCAGGCTGGCCTCGAACTCAGAAATCCACCTGCCTCTGCCTCCCGAGTGCTGGGATTAAAGGCATGAGGCACCATGCCCGGCTAATTTTTATTTTTGTTTTATGTGTATGAATGTTTGCCTACATGTATGTATGAAGAGTATGTGCCCTATGCCTGAGGAGGACAGAAGAGGGTAACTGATCTCCTGGAACTGGAGAGACTGAAGGTTGCCACCATGTAGGTGCTTAGAATTAAGCCCAGTTCTTCTCTTTTTTGGGTTTTTTTTTTTTTTTTTTTCGACACAGGGTCTCTCTGTATAGCTCTGGCTGTCCTGGAACTCACTTTGTAGACCAGGCTGGCCTCAAACTCAGAAATCTGCCTGCCTCTGCCTCCTGAGTGCTGGGATTAAAGGCGTGAGCCACCACGCCCGGCTTAAACCCAGTTCTTCTTCTACAAGAGCCAGAAATCAAAGCAGAAGCACTAAGACTAAGTCTTTTATTAAATAGACAAGAATATAAGATGAAAAGGGTTACAACTATGCTCCAGTAAATCATTTTTAAAAGCCTTGAGAACCTAAAATGTCTTGAGATGTTTTCAGAAATTTTAAGGCTCAAAAGGACAGGAGGAAAAGGAGAATTTTCATGCCTTTAAAGGCCCATGCTCTGGTAGCTGGTCACATAACACTATTAATGTAAAGAAAGAGCTAAGTCAACTCAGTGAGTTTTAAAAAGAAAACAAGCAGCATGAAAACAACTTCAGGAGAACAGGGGAGGAGTTAGAGGAGAGGAAGCCGGAGAACAGAGGGTGGGGGGATTAGAGAGGAGGAACCAGGAGAACAGTAGAGGACTTGGAGGGAGGAAGTGGAACAGTGGGGGAGTTGGGGGAGGAAGGAGAACAGTGGGGGAGTTGAGAGGGAGGAAGGAGAACAGTGGGGGAGTTGAGAGGGAGGAAGTGAAGAACAGTGGGGGAGTTGGGGGAGGAAGGAGAATAGTGGGGGAGCTAGAGGGGAGGAATGAGGAAACTTTAGCCAAGACAGGCAGGTATGTATGAAATTCTCAAACAATAAAAATGGAGGGAATCCCACAGCAACCAAACACTCTAGTTAAGATGTAGGTCTACAAAGTGAGTTCCAGGACAGCCAGGGCTATACAGAGAAACCCTGTCTCAACAACACCCCTCCCGCCCAAAAGAGATGCAGGTGAAGGGTTATAAAGAGACATTTAATTCAAATAATGCTGGTGGAAATTAAGCACAGGAGAAGTTCTTTTGCATTAGTCACTTGTGAGACACAACTTAAAAGCCATAGAGCATCACTTTGTATGTCAGAAGAGCTAATGTGAACAATACCAACAAAACAGATTTAGCACATAAGGCTAAGTGCATGCATGTTAAGCATATAGCATACTGAATTGTCCATACATGTAGACACAGGTACCACACAAATCTAGACATGATTTAACACTCACTCACTCACTCTTGTTTCTTTCACCACCATCATATCTCCAAGGAAAATGTTTCTAGTTTTATTAATCAATAGTTCTGCCTAAGTTTTGAAGTTTCAGGTGCATTAAAATGTAACATGTATGCTAGGGAATTTATCAGACATGGTAACTAAGTTACCCTGCTTGGTTTAGCCATTTTTATTCTCCACTGTTGTGAAGTATCCTCAATGAACATATCAAACTTTACTCACCCACGATACTTAAGCTGAAGAACTCCTACTAAGAAGATAAGTCATTTGCCCTATGTTCTTTCTCTTCCCTGTCACCATCCCTACCAGGTAGCATCATCACACGTGATACTCTTATATGAAAAAAGGGAAATAGGAGATGAATAGCAATCTGTGATTCAGAGTAATTCTGAAATCTTGCAATGCAAGTGTTATAAATGCTTTCTGTTATCTAGGTCTTCTTGGTGTGCTTTTGGCTCTGAAATATAGCTCCCCAGCTCAAAAGTTAAAACTATTTATTTTTATTTTATGTGTATAAATGCTTACCTCTGTATGTATGCATGTATGTATGCACTACACCATGTACCTGGTGCCTGAAAAAGCCAGAAGAAGGAGTCTTATTGAAAGAAATGAAGATACAAAAGACTGTGAGTCACCAAGTGTGTAATTGACTTGGCAAAGGTGAAGGTCCTTTGCAAGACCAGGAAATACTCTTAACTGATGAGCCATGTCTCCATGAGATTGTGTGTGTGTCGGGGGGGGGGGTATGTATGTATGCACATGTGTGGTGTGTGTGTGTGTGTGTGTGTGTGTGTGTGTGTGTGTGTGTTAAGTGGATACCAGAAGTGTGCATGTGGATACCAGAAGGCTCCTTTGAGGTATTGGTTCTCTCCTTACACCTTTGAGTGGGTTCTGGGGGTTGCACTTTGTGCATCAGGCTTGGACAGCAAAGGCTTTTACTCAAAGACACAAAGCTAAACTTTACTCACTGGTTCCAAAGCAGAGCCTTTTCACTAATCCAATTTCCTTCCAATGGACAGCAACTATAACAATGATGTAGCTTTTAAAGATGAGTCTTTCTCTAGATATAAATAAGTCTAGCAACCCACTGGACAGCCAACTCTTGTTACTTTGGCCTGAGCACTGATTCTACTAAAAGATTAACTGGTTGTTATTAAAGTCAATTTTAAGTTTTTTGAAACTGGTATGAGTCTTTAGAATTAAGTTTTTATTTATTTATTGTGTATGTGTTCACAGGAGTGTGTGTGCAAACCTGTGAATACATGTGTGCGTGCGTGCGTGCCTGTGTGTGCATGTACACATGAACCATGACAAACAGATGTAACAGGACAACTTGCAGGCTGGAGTAGGCTCTCTCCTTCTATGGGGACCATGGAGATAGACCTCAGGTTGTCACGTAGGCAGCCGATCACCTTAACATCCCCCAAGTACCACTTCAAATCTTCCAACATTAAAACATCCTGAGATCTCTGGCTTGCTCATGTTCCCTTTTGTTTCCATATCCAATCCATCAATTTCCTGGCATCTGGAAAACAAGGGCGGTACAACTGCGTGCCTGCGTGCCTGCGTGCATGCGTGCCTGCGCCCCTGATCCTTCCCCTCACCATTGCTGAAGCCCTCTGCCTCTTCCTGCATGCTGCCTCCTTGGAAGCCAGTGGAATGAATTTCCTTTGCATAATGAGTTGATGTTTTGACTTTTTATTATGGCTGCATCTCACTTCCAGGTACCAGCTACTGCATTATACAGCATTGGTGGTGCTGTAGTAAATTACTAAAGTCAGTACACAGTAGGGGAATTCTGGCTTTTAACAAAAAGTCAGTTAGGATTCTGAGTAAGGCCCTGATGATGGGTAGGTACTAAGGGAACTGCTCTTAGGCTGAAAGTTCCCATCTTATAATAACCTGTAGTTTCTACTTATCCCATTAATATGTAGAACAAAGAGAATTACAGAGTCGTCTGGGATTCATAATTGATAATTACCAAGGCACATTGTACATCCAGTTGTCAAAAGGCCTCTGAGAAAATTTAACTGGACAAAATTAACCTTTTAATTGTTGGATCAAAATAAACTCTGGCAGTCACGAGCTTCTTCAGAGGGGACAGGTTAAAGAAAGCCAGGCAGTATGACATACTAACCAGAGCACAGGGTGTACTTAGAATTTTGACAGTTTACCTTGCATTCCATACATAAATATGCAGAAATACAGTCTCAGGTGAAGGGAGTTTACAAAGTCCTGTGTGCCTCTGAGAAAGATTTTACCATTGGTGAGCAGTTTAGAAATGGTGATTCAGAACTTTCTGGATAACACTTGAAATGTAAATGAAGAAAATATCTAATAAAAGTTGAAATAAAAAAAAGAAATGGTGATTCAGGGAGTCTCTAGACAATGGAATTTTCCATCATCAGTAATTTTTTTTTTTTGAAACCTAAAATATTTGCACATTCAGTAGCAGTCAAAGTTTCCTTAATCTTCTTATTCCCCTGAGGCATTTGGTCTACTGGCCCCTGCTAGGTTAGGATTTAGCAAACTTTGCCAAAATAGGGCAATTTAATTCAGGTTTTTTTTTTTTTTTAGAATGACAAACAGATAAGAATTTATTTTCAGAAGGAAAAAAATCTGGAAGATCGTGGATTTCTAGTTTTGGTTTATTTTGTTTTGCTTTCCCTTTTAAACAGGTACACCTAGTTGGCGAAAGTATCTCACATTTGCAAATAAAACCCTTTGCTGTCATTCCTTCTGATGCTGTTAATTAAATATGAGGTGTTTGCTGGCAGCTGTCGAAGTTTTGATTCACAGGATGGGGTGGGTCTATACATCACCTGACTGCAGCCCACTGCAGTGCAGTGCAGTGCGGCATCAGTCTTCTACCCCACTATGGGCAAGTTTCCTCTGAACAATAGTGAGCAGACTCCAGACAGCTGCTGAGCAGCCTTAAGGATGGCACTATTTGAATATTGATGCATTAGGAGCAATTGTAATGAATGGAATTGAGCTCCCTTCTCTCTAAATGCTTGCCAGTATGGAAAGGAAGCCATCTGCACACCTGCCGCTGCATTGGAGCTGCTAGACGGCTTCACTGGGGGTCGCAATGCCCTGCAGCTACCCACTCTGGCTTTCATTTCTGCAGGGCGGTATTTCCTCCATTCAGTCCTGATTATTTTCTCTTTTGTTGATGTGGTTTTCCTCTTTATCCTGTTTATGTCTTAACTTGAACATCAACAATTGGTTTTAGAATTGAACTCGTTCCTTCTGTTGGTGGAGGACTGGACCAACACAGAAACTTTGGAGTACATTACCCTCTTTCAGATGATGTTTTTTCCCTCTGATACAGAATTTCATATAGCCCAGGCTAGCCTCCAACTTCCTATGTAGCCAAGGAGATGACTTGAATCCCCCACCTTCCCAAGTGCTGGGACTACAGGCAAGTGCACCAAATTCAGTTTGTTTGCTACTGAGAATCTAACTGGTAGCATACCTTCTAGGCTCTGCCCCACAGTTACCTGGCAAGAACCAGGAATGCCTGAAAGGAGCTGTTTACTATAAAGGGGGCTGTTTGCCCCTCCTCTCTTTCTTACTCTCTTACTTTCTGCCCTTCTCTCCCTGACTCCTTTCTCCCCTTCCCCCTCCCCTTTTGTCTGCGTTGTTCTTAACTGGTCTCTCCTCTCCCCTCCCCTCCCCTCCCCTCCCCTCCCCTCCCCTNTCCTCTCCTCTCCTCTTCTCTCCTCTCTTCCCCTCCCCTCTCCTTTCCTCTTCTCCCTTTTCCTCCCCTCCCCATTCCCCCTCTCTATCTTTTCCCTTCCCAACTCCTTTTCCCATTCCCTAAAAATAAACTCTAGCCTCACCATGGGCCTACTGAAGCACCTCTCCCATCATACCTGGCTCTACCAAAACATCCAGGCCTGTCTTCTTCTTCTTCTTCTTCTTCTTCTTCTTCTTCTTCTTCTTCTTCTTCTTCTTCTTCTTCTTCTTCTTCTTCTTCTTCTTCTTCTTCTTCTTCTTCTTCCTCTTCTTCTTCTTCTTCCTTCTTCTTCTCCCCCTCCCCTTCCCCCACCCCTTTCCTTCCTCCTCTTCCTCTCTCTCTCTCTCTCTCTCTCTCTCTCTCTCTCTCTCTCTCACTCGCCCAACACTATTTCAGAAATGCAGAGCTGCCTAGACACTATCCTTCCAGGGAGTACTTCCTGACTGTACCGATTTTCTTATCTGTAGTTTCCTATATTCTCAAATTGAGACTGGTTTCTAAATCCTTGATACGTATGTGTATATGGGCAAGATGGAATTGTTTCTTCAGCCAATGAAGCTCCCACAGAAGCTAGAGGGGAAATTACATATTTGGAGGTGACATTCCAAACTTAAACAATTTCCTTTAAGTAAAAATACAGTGAATATTGAAAAATTTCTTTACATCATGTGTAGATGTCCTTCCCTTTATTCCAGCTGCATTTATTACATTGTCCTCTCTACAATGCATAGGCTGAGCATCGGGAGATTGGCAAGGTATCTTGCAGTGCTCCATAACTTCACCTGGAAATAAACATGCAAACAACTAATATTTTGCTTTATTTTTATTAAAGGTTCCGTTTATTCAACTATAAGAATATAACCGAGGCAATTTTTGTTTTAATATGCGTTAGAAAGCTTTTAAAGATATTTCAAGAATTAGAAATGCAAAAAGTTCTACCATTGATTTCATATATGGGCATTACATACATATCTAGTCAGGGCTTTTTGGCATTTAAATAATATAGGGGGTTAATATTTGAAAAAATAAAGAACAAAGATATTTCACAACCCTGAGAACATTAAATCATTTTATAGTATTAATGAGAGGTAAGAAATGCTACCTTCAACTGAAAATGTTTAATTTATTTTAGCTGATATTTTTGTGAGCAACATCTGACTGTGGTTTTAGATATAAGACTAGGCATGCAGTAATTTAATAATTGAGCAATATAAAACTGTAATTGATATCCATAAAATATGATGTGTGTGTATATGTACATGGAAAGTGTTTATAATAGAGATAAGACAAAACAGATTTCAAATCTCTGACAAAACAAATCTATCAGAAAAAATATGGAGTATGATAAATCTTAGTACTTAGTTGTATAATATTTTCTTTGTGAAACATATTTATCTTTAACATGTGTCTGTGGCAGGGATTCTCAGTCTTCTATATGTTATGAACCTTTAATACAGTTCTTCATGATGTGATGACTCCAAACAATACAATTATTTCTACTGTTACTTCATGACTGTAATTTTGCTACTGTTATGAATTGTAATGTGAATATGTGTTTTCCAATGATCTCAAGTGACTGACCCCTGTGAAAGTGTTGTTCAACTCTCCAAAGGGGTCACAACCCACAGGATGCGAACCCCTAGTCTAAGGAACTCTTCTCTGGATGCTGCAAATGTTTTGGAGTTTAAATCTTTTGAACATAACCACATGTTTTCTTTACCATGGACAGTCCAAATGGTAAAATATAGCATGGTATGCCCTCAATCCCAATGGTAATGAACATATCTCTGCCTATATTGCCCTAAAACATCCTCCTGTAATATCTCTTTGAGGCTCATTTTGTGATGTTTATCTTCTTCAATTTTATACTTAAAATTTGAACTTGAGTCACTCCAATTGACTTAGATTCTTGTAAAAATTTTTCAGCATTAATTTTACCAGCCATTTGCAGTACAGTCTGGTATTCATCACTTGAAGGGCACTAGTGAAGGGGCCTTAATTGGATGAGATTGATTTCCCCATACACACCATTACACATGCTATAGAAATGTGTGTACAGCTCAAGAAGAAATGGCAGAATAGGCTTTTCTTTCTTTGGCATACCATTTAAGTAATATTATTACCTTATTAATCAGTACCAAAAGTGACATGGGACTTAGTGCTTTGATTTTTCTGAATTCTAATTGAAACTGAAAATCAAGTAGTAGCTCTTTTATATTGTTAGTCACTGATTTAGAATGAATGTAAATTTGCCTAGAATAAAATGAAATCTTCCTGAGCAATTATTTATGGAGAGTTGGCTCTTTCTATGAAACTCCAGTCATCAAACTGGAAGCAAGTTTAAGCTGATTATTCAAATTAGTGATCAATTAAGAGTCTCACATTTTATCTATCTATCTATCTATCTATCTATCTATCTATCTATCGATATATAGATATATAGATATATAGATATGTGTGTGTTTATCAAGAATATTATACATTAAATTATAAAATATTTGGGTGTATATTTGCATATATACCTTTTCCATTTAAATGGCTGTGCATTTTCTGTTGACATCTGGGAATGGCTAATGAAGGGAAAGTATGCTAATATCATTTATTTTCCCTTCAAAAATGACTCTATAATTTACATTGCTATCCAGACCCAGCATTTGGGTGAATAATAGACATCTATAATCATGGTCAAACCACAGTGATGAGATCAGAACAAAACTTTGATTTGAGATATTTTGAAAATGGAGTCCCCAAAACAGGGGAACTAGTGAAAAGGAAAGGAATAAAAGCTAATTTGGCAGCGGGTTGTATCAAACTTATTCCTGTGGGAGTTTCCTGAGAATGGTTCTGTTCAGGTGCTAAAGACTGGGCCTAAGAATTCTCTGCTTCAGTAGAAAGAGAATTGTTGATCCATTAGCTCCTAAACTCTGATTCAAGATTACCTATTGTGTTTGCAGGCTTTCACAAGCATGTGAGCCCTGTGTGGGTTTGGTTAACACACAAATAATTGTAAAAGTTCTCAGCAGAAGATGAGGGATATTTAGTGCATACAATTTAACATGCAAGTATCACCAGGGTAGCTGGTATCAAAAGATGGGCAGCAGTATCTGAATCAGAGCAGGTGAGAGTTTAGAACGGCATGGCCCTTCTACTGCAGAGACCTACCAGCTTCTCATGTTGGACCTACCAAAGGCCCTTCACAGTGGTGGTTGTCTTAGCCCTTGCAACTTAACACATTTCAGTACTTTATCTTCCTACTCCAGCACGTATTTAGAATGTTCTTTGAGTTTGGATTGCTTGTTTGATGTGAGAAAACTTTTAGTTGCTTTAGTCCTCTGGAGATTATGGTTGTTAGCAATGCTTATTTGCTTTTATCACAGTGAGTTGCTGCAGGAAGACATACTCTATGGTCTCCCCCTAATAACAAATGTCTGGTAGCAGTACCAGCTCCCAGTAGTAATCAGACTCAATTACTCCACCCAATATGGTATTTCCTGTTTTGACCTTTATGCTTTGATTCTATCTATATTAATCATCCATAAAGAATGATGGCATGGTGACATTCCCTTGTCACCTCCATCCACATGCAGAGCCAATTCATTTCTATACCACTTGTGGGCTTTTTATTTCATTATGTGACAGAGGATATACCTTTCCTACTATGAGTTCATACTGTGAGTTGCAATCCAGGAAAAGGAGAATAAAAAAGAAGTAACCAGTATGGAGATCAAAACCATACCTTCATGACACTCAATGATATCCTTTGAGCCTACTAAATCCAATCTCAAGTTTTCTATTTCCACCACAGTGACAGGTTACTCTTGTTCCTGATCATCCTTCTTACTTGGTTGTTATGACAAAACCCTGTTTTTTTATAGGATTCATTTTCTATATGCTAATTAAGATACCAGGATCAAGCACCCCTACTAGGAGCAAGGATCATTCTAGCAACATTTGTTCTGTATCATTTTGTTCATGTTTCTCTGCTTTCCCAGCTGGCCTCAGACTTAGTCCTCTTGCTTCAACCTCCTGAGTACTTAGATCACCTTTGCCCCATCCTTTGTAGGAGATATGGTAGGGGCCACCCCTATGTAAACACTGGGGGAAGGGGAGAAAGGTACAGCACCAAAGGTATCTTCTGCAGGAGGACCTAATTGAGGACTGCCTGAGAGACCAGGGATTGCTGGCACAGACAATGCCAGCTAATTGTGAACTGCTGTTTAGAAGAGATGCTTTCTTGGGACCAATGAGTAGAAGCTATTGAAGGAGCTTGCCACTGCATTTAGATGGGCTTGCTGCTACATTTCTCACCTGCTCCCAGAGTCTGTCATGGGTTCCGTACCACTTCTTCTCCAACCCCCAAAGGCAGGTAGAGCCAGGAAGCAAGTAGTCCAGGACATATGCAGCACACCTTGAACAGAGGTAGGAGTCAGGCACTGCTGTGAAAAACCATGTCCAGTCAGACATAGGATGTGCTGTCTCACCTTGGTGTTGGAATTCCCAGCCCCCAGAACTAGAGAAATGAATGCTTACAGTTTATGGTATTTATGGTATATTAGTTATTTTTCTATTTCTTTATAAAACACCATGATCAAGACAAGTTATAGAAGGGATGGTTTATTTGGGCTTATGTTTCTGGAGGAATAAGTGTCCATCACTGTTACAGAAAGAGGCAGGCACAGTAGGGTTCATAGTAGTTGGAACAGCAAGCTTTTAGATTACATCTTGAACTATAACAAGGAAGCAAAGAGAGTGAACTGGGAGTAAGGTTATATGCCTTAGGCTTGCAAGACTCCCCACTAGTGACATACTTACTCCAGCAAGCCATACTTTCTAAACCTTCGCAAACAGGGTCAACATCTGGAAACCACTTGTATAAAATCATGAGCCTATGGGATAGGGGAGTATTATCATTCAAATCACTACTTGTAGCAACATGAGTAGACCAAGACAGGCTTACACTGCACAGTTCCTAGTGTATTATAATTTTCATTTTGGTGGGGCTGGGAATTTGGAGAGTAATAAGTCAATTACAGGAAGTCCAACAACATAATAATGATCATTGCTTCCCAGGTCAGGGAAGCCGCCTATTCTTTGTCATGTTATAATTATTCCAACTCTTCATCAATTTGATATTCTGAAGCATATCACATTATTTTAAGATATTGATGACAATATCTTAGTTCAAGAAGCATAAAGTATTGTATAATATCTACTAAGTGAGAACAGATCAGAAAGTAGACAATTTTCCTGAATGAGATGTAGGAGCATGTGATATCAACAAAGAGCTGGGAGTCAAATGATCTGAGACATGTTATCATGGTCTCCTGGCAATGCTGGGCATGGACATATTAATTATACATTTAGAAAATGTGTGACCAGAGAGCATGCCCATGATTAACTGAGCCCATTATCTGGGCCAGGTCCTTGTATATCCATTGATCTTTTGTACTTGAGTCATCAAGTTGTTTGGACCCTTTGACTTCTGAATGGCAAGTCAGAAGTAGCATCTAATAATACTCAAAATATTGAGATTTTCTTCTTCTAGGCAAATGACTGATAGTACTTTTGGCAAAAAATGAGGAGAATGATTCTTGTATTATTTTCCAATAGTGCTGCTAAGTCCTTCCTTAAGGGGACCCTTTTTAGACCCGAGTAATTTTTTAAGAACTGAAAACTGACTAAGGCCTGTAGAACAGTGGTGTTCTGTGCTGAATTCTGACACATTCTTAGTTACCAAGACTCTCATGGTTGATGGCTTGGACTGAGTACAAGGGAAGGTGAAACTGTGGCTTTTGTAACAACAGAGGCACTTCACAGCACAAGGACAGTGCGACTCTCAGGACTATGGATCTGCCTGGCTTATATAAGTGCTTTTAGGGGTTTTGAAAACAGGAAACAAAAACTTAGGTTAAAAAACTAAACAAAGAACAACACATGAAAGGGGACGAGTGACAGTTTTTGACAACAGGGCAAGGTTGTTTATTTAGACCTAAGCCTTCTAGGTGACTCTAAGGTAGCCCATGATGTGTTAATTTATTTAAAACACATAAATAAAAACATCATCTCAGATATAATTAACCTGTTTCTATAGCACTTATGACCATGTGGCACCTATGTGTTTGGGTTGCTATAGAAGAATGACTGTCATCACTGGTCTGTGTGCTCTGGTGTCATGGGAGAGGTTGGAACTGCATCTCGGAACTTAACTTAAGCATATTGTTTGTCAGTATGTCACATGGATAAAATAAAAACGGGGCTACCTTGTGAAAATTTACAGTTGAATGTCTCAGAATAAGAGTTAATCAAAGAAATTAGATGAGAATGTTTTTGTACAACCATGTCTTATATTGGGTTTTCTTCAACTTGACCACCATTTCTTGGCATGTTTTTCTTTAAAAAAACAAAACAAATAAACAAAAAACACAGTGTGAATGATTCCATCTCAGAATAACTGGGCCGTCTCCCAGTACTGGACAGTGGGAATGCATGAAATTTGTTGGTTGTGGAGAAACTGGCTCAGAAGATATGAGTACTTTCTGTTCATGTTTGGAATTTGCATAAGTGTATTACTCCTTTAAAAACTCAGAATTGGATTTGTTGATTAATTTAAGAAAACTAGTCAACTTCTCAGAGACCCCTTATTACACAGCCCAGCCACTACTCAGGAGAGTGGGTGTTAGGTAACTTTTGTTAAGTCTGTCTCCTCATCAGAAATTTAAGGAATGCCTACAATGTGTAATGTGTTCGTTCACACATAAAGCCTCTTTGAACTCTAACTTTCAGGAATACCATCATTCTATATCCAAGAGTTCATGTTGCACAACTCAGAAGGGATGACTTCTAAGCTTGGCCAATGTGACACAGACTCCCACTGTGGCAGCAGTTACCTTTGATGGATGCTCAGCAGTAAAGAATGAGTTACTGTCCCACTGGACTCTTCTTGCTCCTAGACTATTCTGAGCTCTTACAGCCATTTCCTCTGAATATCATATCTCTTCCCATCTAAGTAGCCTGTGGTCATAAATCAGAATCCTGATAAAGAATAATACACCCAGGCAGAAGAATAGTTTCCAATTCTGCTGATAGTAATTTTAAATGATTCTCTCTGCCCTTGCTTTTGTGACAGTGTTATCTCTGTGCAGAATTAGTGACCTGGGTGGAAGAGAGGAGGGAGAGGGGAAGAGAGGGGGCAGGTATAGGAAGAGACAGGAGAGAAGTCCAGAGGGTCAGGAGAATGAATAGAAATATGTAGCAGTGGGAGAGTGGGGAACATGGGTACACTAGAAAGTCCCAGATCCCAGAGATGGGAGAGGTTTCCAGGACCCAGTGGGGATGACACTAGCCAAAATAAACAAAAATGGGGAGATAGAACCTGAAGAGACCATTTCTAGGAGATATGCATGACCCCTAATTGAGGGATCAGGTCATCCAACCATCTTAAAAATTTTAAACCAGAACTTTTCCTGTCTAAAGGAAATATAGGGACACAAAATGGAGCAGAGACTGAATAAACGGCCATACAGAGAATGTCCTACCTTGGCCTTCATCCCATCAGCAGACACCAACCCCTGACATGATTGCTGACACTTACAGTACTTGCAGATAGGAGCTTGGTATAGCTATCCTCTGAGAGGCTCTGCCAGCACCTTACTAAGACAGATACAGATACTCACAGCCAACCATCAGACTGAGCCCAAAGTCTCCAGTGGAAGAGTTAGAGGAAGAACTGAAGGAGCTGCAGGGGATTGCAACCCCATGGGAAGAACAATATCAACTAACCATACCCCTCAGAACTCCCAGGGACTAAACCACCAGCCAAAGAGTATACATGGGCTGGTCCATGGCTCCCACTGCATATGATGCCTCATCTGTCATCAGTGGGAGGGAGGCCCTCGGTCCTGTAAAGGCTCCATGCCTCAGAGTAGGAGGATGTTAGAGAGGTGAGGCTGGAGAGGGTATGTAGGTGGGGGGACACTCTCATAGATGGAAAGGGGAGGACAGGGGTGGGGTTGCAGTTGAGGAGGAGAGACTAGGAAGGGGGATAACATTCGAAATGTAAATAAAATAATAAAAATAAAATAAAAAATAATAGAAAAGCAAAAAAAAAATTCTCTGAAGTTTTAATTTGCTCTCTTCACCATTTCTTATGCAAAAACAGTCCTCTGGCCCCTATGTATACTTTCTATGCTGCCTTCCTATGCCTTCCTATGTATACTTCTATGCCGTCATTCAGCCAGTTCTCAGGCATCTACTGTCACTTGCAAGTTCTGTTCCAATAGGCCAGGACATTTCCCCTGCTGCACAATTTCTAGTTACTACTAATGTATTCTAGACTTTACAAGGGACAGATGCAAGCTTGGCACTCATAAGTACCAAGGCTTCTTTTTTTTAACCATTGCTCACTCTTCCCAGTCTATTGACTTCAAGCACAGTCTTGTGACAGATATGACTTATATTACTGTGGCTCATTGTTACAAAGGTGAAGTTAGTGTGGGAGGTATTCCTACTAAGCTCTCAGAGTTCCTCATTAATTGACAAAAGAAGCATTTCTGACCCAGAAAGGCTAGATCATGCCACAGGAGTAGACTCCATAGCTCGGGTCTATCATACAATTATTTGGAATCTTTTCTAAGGCCTGTCAAAGCTGTGTACAAAGACAGCCTTCTAAGCTTCAGAGATGATGTGGAAAAACCAGACATTCAAAGCTTGGTAATATTTGACTTTAGATTTACATTTAGTGTTTTTGCTTTTGAAATCAGCTGTTAATGAAATATTAAAGATTCTATTCTCTATTTAAGATATACTCAAATGAACAGATGAAAATAAACCATTAAAAATGTCATAATTTAGGCCTGGAATTTTATTGTTGTTACATGAACACCTGCAAAATCAATGCTTTGCTTTAGATAAAAATTACTAACCCCAGCTTCAAAACTAAGTTTCAAATCTGTGCCTTCTGACTGAGAAAACAGCTCATTCAATAACATGCCTGCCATGAGCATGAAGACTTGAGTTCAGATCATCAGAATCTACACAAACGCCAGGCACAGTGGAGCATGCCTGTAACTCCAGCACTGCCCAGGGTGGAGACAGGTAGACTAGTCAGCCAGTCTAGCCAAACTGATCAACCACAAGTTCTCTAAAAGAAACTTTCAAAACCTGGAGGTAAAGAGGAGTCAAGGATTGATACCCAGTGTTGACCTTAGGCTAACTCCACTCATATACAGACATATGAGCATGTACACCCACACACAGGTTTATACAACACACACATACAGACACACAGAAACAGACACATAGATAAAACACAGACACACACAGACACACACATACACACATGCAAACACACAGATACACATAGACACACACATACAACACACACATACACAGAGAGACACATGCATAGACACAGACACAAATACACAGCACACCCATATACACAGACACACATAAATCCACATACAATGCACACATTATAACACATATACACACAGGCATACACATACACACACATCATCATCACTACTACCACAAACACCTCATATCCACAGGTTTCCATAAAATCTGTGTTTGAGCAAAAGCCCAGTTGCATAGAAATACTAGAGAGACAGGCAGCAGAGCCCTTCAGCTCTGTGTGTATAATGAACACAAATGCTTAATTATCCCTGCTCCAGAGACTGAACCTCCTGGGAAGAGTCAGGTTTCCAGGTTCCTTATCAAAATGAAAGGACTGTAAAATATATTTATCATTTCATCAGCTCTGTTTGAAGCTGAGGATAAGTGCTGTGTGTTACTGTGTTTCCCTCCTTTTGTTTTGTTTGCAGTCTTCATAAGGACTATTAAAACTGAAGCTGTAATAAGGCGTCTGTTGGAAACAAGTGCAGACAAAGGAAGCGCTTTCTCTGGAAAGTAGGGGGCTGAGGAGACGGTAAGGACAGCTTACAGAAACCATCATCTCAGCAGAGAAGGGACCCTGTCCACTCCCACACCACCCTATACACGCTGTGTGGCCCTGGTGCTAAAATTACTAGCTTTATAAGTTGGTCAACATGAACTTACAGGTTACAATGACATCTTTGTGCACACATGAGCACATGTATCCTTACACACACACACACACACACACACACACATGCACAAACACATGTCCATAGAGACTCAGTCATGTACACGCTTCACACTCACATATGTGCACACGGACATTGAGAAGAGCTGTCTGATTTCCAGTAGCTGTTTCAGGTCACTAGGTTTCTGAGCTCAGGCTCATTTTCACTAATGAAAATAATCATGTTCTGCCTGCCTCTCCTCAGTGCCTCTGGGAAAGCTCAGTCCTCTACTGTTCCTTCCTCAGTGCCTTGGGGAAAGCACATAGCTTCCTCCTCTGCTTTTTCCCACCTCAGTTTCCAAAGCCAAACCTCTCCAATTCAGATAAAAAGAAAAAAAAAAATCTCTGATCATGAACTGATTTTCCTGACCTGGGACCCTTGATTTTCACATCTTCCCCAGACACACCGTCTAATTTCCTTCTCTCACTTAGGAAAACAAATGGAGCAGATGCTGGAAAGTTAAGTCTATTTCCTCCCTGGCCCAGGACATGAATTGTGTGTGAGCCATCTTTGTACCCACAGTGCCTAGCAAAGTGCTCACCATGTAACAGAACGCAGCAAGGTTGACCTTGATCATTACTGAGAGCCAGCATCTGCTCCTTTGGCTCAGTATCCAAAGGTTTACACATTTCCACATAGGAGCACGTGCTTGAGCAGCAGAGAGCACGAGCTGTCATGTAACATGCTATCACGCTATCTTCTTGGATGAGCAGTCATGTAACATGCTATCACGCTATCTTCTTGGAAAAAAGTTTCATTTAAGTTCTCTTACATTTCAAAAAGATGACTTTCAATGTGTATTACTTTATACAGAGAAAACACTATAGAAACCTAAGGAGTGTCATGTAAAGTGCCTGGACTTTGACAATGGTTTAAATTTCTTGCCTACCACTAGCTAGGGACTAGACTTCTAGTATGTTTTTTTTTCTTTAAGATTTGTTTTATATATCATTATGTGTAGGAGTGTGTGGGAGGGTGGGGTTATGTGGATGTGAGTGTAAGTGACCATGGAAGGGAGAGATTTCTGATCACCCTGTAGTTGGTGTTATAGATAATTATGAGTAAGATGGTTTGAGTGTTAGGAACTTCTCTCAGTTCATGTGTCAGCAAAGTCTTGACCTCTTACTGCTGAGCTATCTCTTCATTTGTTGTAGTTAGGTTTTTACATCTTTATCTAGGCATTTTTATTCTTGGGAGTAAACAGAGATAATAACTATTACAGAGGCTTTGGAATTCAGGTAATAAATTATACAGTTATTTCTAGTGGTGATGCTGGAGGCCTTAGCCACACAGTAGGATGACTGAAGATGTGTACTAATGCTGGACAGTAATTTCTGGTCATGCTTGGTGTCATCAGTGACTGTTGTCAGAATGAAGAGCAAATGGAGTAAGAGAGCAAATACAGACAAGTTAAATAGGATGTAGGGAAGGTAGCTCCTCAGCCTGTGAGCCACCAGTGGGAATCACTACATTCTATCTTATGAACCAGGAGACCAAGGCTTAGAAAACAACAAATGGCGCTCAGATCCATGCACATGACTGAAAGTATCAAGTGAGGATCACCACCGTCAATTCCAGGTCTAGGGTTTCTAGCACAGAACAGGCCTCATCTCAGAACCTGCCATGATTTGTAGAGAGTGTCCTCACAAGCTCATGTATTAAAGACCCGCCCTCATCTGCCAGTATTATTTTGGAAGATTCTAAAAATTATAGGTTGCAGCGACAAGAGGAAGGAGGTTCCAGAGGAACTGTATGTAGAGGTCACATGTGGTTCTTAGTTCTCCCTTTGCTTTCCTTCTGGCTTCCAGGAATAGAATAGCTCAGCACCAACATCTTCTTCCCTCAACAATATGAAACCTCACCTATTATAAGCTAATATTGTATGGCCATTGCTGCTGAGTTGAAACATTTCCTACTGAAGAGAGAAGAGACAGTAATAAGTCTCAGAAACTAAAGTCACAAGTCACAGGAAACTCCCAGGACTTACAAGGCTGCTGCCCAGGTGTTATAAACAGTAACAGTTTCTGGGGGGTGAGATTCTGGTCCTCTATGCTGACAGTGAGTTGTGCAGAGGACCCTAGGGATGCAGGTCTTGAGAGTCATTGCCAATGCTGGAGTGGACCAACCAGCCCTGCAGTGAATGAGTCATGTAGGCTCTGTAAACAAGTCCAACACTCTCATTAGGTCACTAATCTAGAGGCCAATGGAATCATTTCTCTGCTCTTTTGTCAATATCATATCTGGAGTGTTCACAGGAATGGTCACACAGTTACTAAACAAATGTTTCTCTTTTAACTCGTTCTCTTGAGTATTTTGCTCACTGCACAAAAGCAACTAGTTCAGAATAGGATTATCTATCTATCTATCTATCTATCTATCTATCTATCTATCTATCTATCTATCTATTATCTATCTATCTATCTATCTATCATCTATCTATCATATATTTACTTATTTCTATGAGGTGGGCTGTGTGCGTATGTGTGTGTGTGTGTGTTTCAGCAAGACATAGTGTCTTCTTGGCAGTCAAATGATAACTTGGGGGAAAAAATTTTCTCTTCCTGCTTTGGGTACCAGGAATAAAACTCAAGTAATCATACTTATGCTACTCACTTTTGCTCACAGAGCCATCTTGCCAGCCCCAGCATATAATAATTATTCATACTAAAAAGATCTCAGTGGTCTATAACAATTTATGTTTAACAAAATAAACCCAAACTATAGGATCCTGGTATTGAATTACACCTATTCAGTTCAGATTGGCCCTGTCATTTCATCTCTGAAAATTACCCACATGTGAAGCCAAGAAGATAATATGTAACTTACAACTGACAAATTAATATTTTTTGAATATATCAAAATGGTCTTGTGGTGCATAGAAGCAAAGACTGAATGATACTCTTTTATATATTTACCCATTTTTAATTCAATAGCAGCTGGTTCTTAATAATCCTTTCAGAAACAGATTCTAATCCAGTAAGGGAATAATTATCCTGTCATAATCTCCACGCGTCAGAACTGAAGATGAGAGGCTAGATTAGGAAACCAGAAGGTTCACTGCCTCCCTCTGACTGCCACCACAGCATCAGGGTAATACCTAACTCTTCTAAGCAGTCAATCCCACAACTCCTAAAAGCCAGGATATAAAGGTGTAAAATAACTGGAAAGTTTAAAACACAGGGAATGTTATTGATAATAAAAGCAAAGTAACTATGAAGTAGAGTAAACATTTGAAGACCTTGGAGTCTGATGTTCTCATATGGAGGGTTCTTTTTTCTCTTCTAGAAGGGTCTTCCTTCTAGAACCAGAGGGTGATGATGTCATATTGATTAGCCAAGTCCTGACCTTGATATCAAAAAGGATTATTATTACAGTCTGTCTTACAACGTGAATTATGGGAATGGAGAGACTTCTCAGTGGTAAAGAATACTTGCTGCCCTTAGAGAGGACCTGAATTCAGTTTCCAGTGCAACATGGCAGCCTACAACTCAAGTTCTAGTGCATGTGGTGCCCTTTTCTGACCTCTGTAAGTACCATATGCATGCAGTACACAGGCACTCATGTAGACAAAGCTGGCAAGCACATAAAATAGAAAAAAAGTTTAACATGAGTTGTGCATAAACATACAAAATTTCTCCCTAAGCTGGTAGTCCAGCACTTACTGGTGTTTAAGGGGTGGGGATGGGCATTAAAACCTTATTAACTAAAGGCAGTTACTTATATAAAAAGTAATGCTATTTCGAAGATACTAATTAATTCCTATTCTTACTTTCCTCATTTCACTTTATCCTGGTGAATGGTGAGGGCTTGGATCAGTGAACTCTGTCTAGAAATTACAAGTGCTAGAGACTGGAAGCCTCCCACTGGGGAATCCGTGCTGTTTCTGAATCTCCTCTGCCCTCTTCAGAACTTCAGCACTTTATTTGTACCTTTTCCTCCAGCTCAGACCAACTCAGGCAACACAAGGCGCCTGCAGTGGAAAACTATAGTCTACCAAGTGTTGTGACATATGTGACATATTCTTATGATCCCAGCACAGGGAATACAGAGTCAAGAGGATTACAAGTTTAAAGGTAGCCAGGGATATGTAAGGAGTTTGATAAAGTCAGTCAGTTCTGCATAATAAGTATTTCCTTGTTTGAAATTAACAAAACTAGGCAAATTAAATATCTTAGTAGTTAAAGGCACATGCTGCCAAGCCCGATGACTGGAGTTCAATCCCTGGGACTCTCATGATGAAAAAAGTTTATCCATTCTGACACTCACACTTGTGCCATAGCATACAAATACATGCATGTATGCATAGATAGGTAGATAGATAGATAGATAGATAGATAGATAGATAGATAGATAGATGGATAGATGATTGATATTTATCTCCACCACCACCAACACCACCCCCCCACACAAAGAAAACAGTCTTCCCAGCTTTATTCTGCACTGGCATCAAAACAGCAGTGAAGGGCTGAAGCTGTAAGGAAGAGGCTATTTTGAGCTTGCATATTCGTTTCCAGTAGCCACACACTTTCTCCCTAGTTAGTCATTAGAACGAATGCTAACTTGGGTTTTGTGGTGAAGGGTTTCCGTAGATATGGCTAAGGGCTCTCATCAGTTCATTTTAAGAAATAGATTATCAGGTGTGTCTGACAACTATAGGAGCCATTTAAGAGGCAGGTCTTTACTCAGGCTAATCACAGAAGTCAGACAAATTACTTAGGCTGGGCCTGGGAGATGCAGAAATAGTCAGAGGATGACCTCTTGGGTGCCACACAATAAGGGTGCGGGTGTGGCCAATAAGGGACAGACTGACCTCAGACTGACAGCTAACAAACATGTGGAGCTCAGTCTTGTGACCTCCAAGGAAGGAATCTTCCCAATACCCATTGAGTCAGGAAGCATGCTGACTTCAGAGTTGGCATATTCAGCACTGAATCTTCAGTCCCATGTGCAGCCTTCTGAGTCTACCATGCTTACCCTTCTGATTTATTATAGCTCTGGTCTATGGGCTGTTATAGGAGTAGTTGCTAAGTCATGAAATTCACAAATCTTGCTATACCACAGTGGGAATCTGAAATACTTCAGTTAGAGAAAGCCACAGAGAAATTAATAGGCTTATGTTTTACTTAAAAAAAAAAATGCACCATAAGCCAGGCAGTGGTGGCGCATGCTTTTAATCCCAGCACTTGGGACGCAGAAGCAGGTGATTTTCTGAGTTCGAGGCCAATCTGGTCTACAAAGTGAGTTCCAGGACAGCCAGAGCTACACAGAGAAGCCCTGTCTCAAAAAGCAAAACAAAACAAAATCCAACAACAACAACAACAACAACAACAAAAATGCACCGTGAATAACTTAGCTGAATGTCCTCCTTTACATGAGCCAGCTGATATATTAATCCTATTCACAGTATGCAGCATCTTGGTGGCCGCCAACAGGCAGACACTGTTAGAAATAGCCAATACTGTTTCCATGTGTCCATGGTCAGACCCTTCCTCCACTATTAGGTAATTCTCTCAGAACAAAAAAAGAATCTAGATTGTTCTCCTTTCTAGGATAATTTGCTTTGTGAGATTTGAAGTTTAAACCCCTCATCTCATGAGTCCATCCATTTTTCCCTTGTGTGACATTCACAGTCTTATTTTAGCTTGGTGGAAAGCAGGGAGAAAATATGGTCAAGGATCCCCTGGGCAAGCTCCTGAATGTGCAAGAGGAGCAGTAGCAAGAAGGCATCAGGAACGTCATTAAACCAGCTTCCTATTGTTCAGAATGAGGCAAGCTTTGCCAGCCCTTCACTCTTACATCAAACAAATGAACAAACAAACAAACAAACAGATGAAATAAAGATCCCCCACAGTCTTCTAAAGCAGGAGGCAAATGACATTGGAGAAGGTAGAGGGAACATTGTTTTCTCTAGGATCAGAGTCACCTGAGGAGTGGATCTATTATTGCTATTGTTTTTATTATTATTAATTATTATCCACATAGCTTGACCAACCATTTTTGTAAAATAAATAACTATTAAAATAAATAAGGAAGAAAGAGAAGAAAAAAAAAAAAAAAAAAAAAAAAAAAAAAAAAAAAAAAAAAAAAAAAAAAAAAAAAAAAAAAAAAAAAGCAAGCAGTTTCACTAAAGACACGACCAGAGCGCCACCATGTGGAGGAGCCTTTTTGGATTCACAAATGCTCAAGAGGTTTGAAGACTAAGGTCTGGTAGTAACTCAAGATAGTCTGTAATGGTGAAAAGGGTCAAATAAATAAGTAGTTGTGAACACATGTGTGTCTTCAAGAGCATACGCATTATGTTGTTTAACATCAGTATATTTATACTAGGTGCAACAATGACTCTTAATTCCAGGTTTTACACTGCAAATATACATATATGTGTATTTATATATATATATGTGTGTGTGTGTATGTATACACACATATATTTGTCCCATGTATACATTATGGCTATATATAATATGTATATTATGTGTGTGTGCATGTGTATATTATGTGTGGCTGTATGTGTATGTATATATATATGTACATATATATATCAAATATATATTGCAAATACATATATTCAAGTTTAAAGCAGGATTTTCTAACCTACCACCACATAGCTAGAAACAGCCTCGGTATTCAGAGTAGTATTCTGTCTGGTTTATGAAAAGTCCCACTTACTCAAAGCCCTCCTGACATCTGCTAATCTCTAAGCATTGTCCACAGTGGTATGGTGGTACCAGACTGGTTCAATTGTAGCTATAGCTGTGTTTGTTTGTTTGTTTGTTTGTCACTCAATTCAGTTATCATAATCATTTCTAATGACCTTATGCCCTTGTATTGCTCTGCTGCAGGCTTCAGTTCTGAAGATGAGAGCTTGAATTTATTTGCATGGTTTTCTGGACCTATTTTCCCCATGGGCCTTGACTACATGTGATGGAAATGTCGTTCCCTAAAAGGAAATGTGAACTGAGGGAAGAAATGGGGAATGAGATGAATAGTGGTGTGAAGCTTTCTGTCCTTTCAAATGTTAGCCCACCCATGTCATCCATTCCTACAGAGCAAAAACATGGAATATGTGTGGTCATTTAGTGCCTCCTTGCTGGTGCATGCTGGGCCTCCTGACACACTGTCTGATGCCCTCTGATCCATGGGCAGTCGGAAGGTCTGGTTTCACCAGTGAGCATTTTGCCAACATCACTGAAGTAACCTGACTTTAGTTGAAAGTTTCCCAGAGGAAACACATCTCAGAGCCACCAAAACATCAAGGTACTTCTGTATTTATTAAGTATTTCTTTAAATTTTATTTTATGTTTAAGAATTTTTGCATACATGCATGTATATGTACCAACTGTGCGTGCCTGATGATGCCAGAAGACAGAAGAGGGCATCAGATCCACTGAAACTGAAGTTACAGATGCTTATGAACCACACCATGTTCGTATTGGAAACCAAACCTAGGTCTTCTGCAAGAGTAACATTTACTGTTAATTACTGAGCCATCTCTTCAGCCTGTTGTATGCTGTCTTTAATGTTACATGTTGATTTGACACTCAATTCCTATTACTCCAATATTGGGCACATACCAAAATAGGGGCTTGAGTCTTCTTTCCACATTAATGAAGTGAACAAAAATAGAGGTGTTAACAATGACACAGCATTGCCTTTGTTTAGGGTGCTAAAGTCATCATCTCCGTTTGAGGAAAGAACATGCTTGTTGATAGAAGAGACCCTTGTAGGGTCTGAAGATATCTTATTAATTGTTTTCTTTGATCGTATGCATTTAAATAATCTTTGCTTCAATTTTCTCTTTCTCCGAGGTCCTGTGACTGCTTCTTCTTTTCATATTAGCAATGTTTATCAGTGGGATGGGTCTTTTGTGATCAGTGCACTAAATTAAAGAAGGAAATGCTGTTGTCACTCTGATCTCTCACTCTAACTGCAATGAAAGTGCCAGCAGGTGGTAACATACTTCCACTGCATCTTTATACATCTCTGCCCAAGATTATCTAGGATGAAACCCATACCTGACACCATTATTGGCCTGAGAACCTTGATGGGTTCCTAAGGGATAACTTACTATTGAAAGACCCACAATGTGAGGACTCCCCCATGTTCTGACTCAGGAGAGGCGATACCCACACCCCAAATCACTCACGAGAAACGGTCTTGATGCAAACAGTAAGAGAATTTTTATTCCAAGAGTGCTCTCTGGCCCAAAGTCATACACCATGCAGGGTAGAGGACCGTGGCACCCCAAGTAGCTGGGTAAGGGGGTATTTAAAGGAAGAAACCACAACTCAAGGGGGTTGGGAGGGTGTTGATGGAAAATACCAAAAATACCAGTTAGGAGTCACGAGGAAGTGCAAAGCCACGAGTCACAAAGAACACCTGGTAATTGTGTAGGTTATTTCTCAAGACAGTTTCTATGAGCCCCTAAAAATAGCACATTTGCATAGAGGGTTCCATTAATGGTCAGGGTGGTCCTTTTTGAACAAACATTCCCTGAACCCAGGAAGTGGGTGGGTGGAGGAATGATGCTATCTGTTTTATGATTAGCATGCCTTGGAGCATTGAGTCACAAAGGTCCCATTCTCAAGCCTGGGCCTAAAGGCCTAGTTTTTATGTTTTTATGTTTTTATGTTTCACTTTTTCACTATTATACTGCCGAGTGGGCATAGTATTAAACTGACTCTTAAAGACTTACTGTTATACCTATAAGTAAATGCAGCTATCATCCTCATCCGAGAAGCGTCAATTTTCAATAAAGGATATTTAGCATAATGACCCACAAGTAGCCAAGTGCAAAGAATAAGAGATGCAAAATTCTCAGCCCTAAAGGTAAAATATATACCACAAGTAAACATTGCAGAAAAAAGAGGCAGAATGTAAGAGCCAGAGGCAGTGGGTAATTACAGGTACCATTATCTGCTGGACACAACCAGGTAGCTGCTCATAATGAACTCATAGTGGTTTCACAGCATATACAAAACCTGTGCAAGCCCCGGCTAGACAAATCCCAGCAAGGAGAGAGGAGTTGGGTGTTGGGCATACAATCTCACCCTAAAGCTCTGGAGCTACTAACAATTGGAGAGAGAGAGAGAGAGAGAGAGAGAGAATATTTCTCTAAGAGTGTAGCCCCTGGTAAGTTGGTTGCTCTCCAGTGGAAGATTGCACATCTAAGAAGGTTAGGGTATCACAAATGATCTTGAAGTTTCAAACAAACAAACAAGCAAACATCAAACATAAAATCCCTTTTAAGAGATCACATACTTCTTAGAATTCTACCATAATTTGAAACTTGTTTTACTATCCTTGTTGGGAAATTTCTCTCTATTGTATGACAAATGAATTTCTAAAACTCCTATCACCAGTCTTGGGGAGAAGTAAATCAGTTCTTTTACACATTTTCCCTATTAACTTAGTAACACATGTTATGAATAAGGTAGGTAAGAAAATAAAATACTTTAAAGCAAAGAAATATTCTTATAACAAATAAGGCTATGTAGATTTGAAATAAAACAACATCATTTGAGTTCTTTTCATGTATGACATATATTTAGGATAATAAAATTGTGTTTCAAAAATATTGTGGTTGTACAGGACCAAAAGAATACACGTGAAGCCCTGCACACATGCAACAAATGTTTATAGACTATATCCAGCCACACATTTCCATAGTACCAGAAAACTGATAATGAACTCTTTTATTTATTTATTTATTTATTTATTTATTTATTTATTTATTTATTTGGTTTTTTTGAGACAGGGTTTCTCTGTGTAGTCCTGGCTGTCCTGGAACTCACTCTGTAGACCAGGCTGGCCTCGAACTCAGAAATTTGCCGGCCTCTGCCTCCCGATAATAAACTCTTTCTTTGATCTGCAAACCAAGCTGGGACCCACGAGTCATCACCATAGCTGCAGCATGATGTCTACTCTCTTTCTAACTGTAAGGGCAGCAGAAAACAATGCTGTGTAACTGTAGGAGCCAGACACAGGTGAGGAGCCAGACACAGGTGAAGGCTTCAGTGAAACAAGGCTGAGGCTAGCAGACTTGAGGATAGCAATGAAACATGAAAATAATATACTTCAGGGGCAAGTGTTCAGCTATGAAAGAAATGGCAGGAACTTGGAAGATGCCTCCATTGGGAAAGATCTTGCCTCACCAGCATGAGGGCTCATGGTGGTTTATGCTAGTACTGAGGAGGTAGAGACAAAAGGACCTCTGAGATTTGCTTGCCAGCTAGCCTAGCTTGGTTAATAAGTTCTTGGAGCTCTCTCTCTCTCTCTCTCTCTCTCTCTCTCTCTCTCTCTCTCTCTCTCTCTTTCTCTCTCTCCCTCCCTCCCTCCCTCTCTCCCAATTGTAGAGCTCTGGGGTACGATTGTATGGCCAACTCCCTACTCCTCTCTCCTTGCTGGGATTTGGTCTAGCCTGGGCTTGCACTAGTTTTTGGATATACTGTTGAAAACACTATGAGTTCATTATGAGCAGCTACCTGGTTGTGTCCAGTAGATAACGGTACCTGCAGTTATCCACTGCCTCTGGCTCAAAAATAACATGAGGATGGCATGTGAGAAACAAGAGTAAGGCTGACCTCTGTCTTCCACGTAGTGGATGCCATGTGAACATGCAACCATTCACACAGGTGCTCCTGTACACAGTAGCACAGAAACAAAGGAGTAAGTCAGGAGGTCAGAGACCACAGAAGGCAGAGGCACTTTTGCCTTTCATTCTTATCTTCAAAGATGGATTCTAATCATGATCTTGGGCTAATTATTCTACAAAATGTGGCCAGGTTCCCTTTGTTCACAGAGGAGGGTCATGCTTGGCAAATAACATTCTTAGCTGCTGCAGATAATAAACTTTTCTCTGTTGTCTTCTGTTTTTACCATGCTTGTTTTAGCACTGTTGTCACCAAGATGTCCACCCACCAAGTTTGCCTACACCACTTCTATCAATTTGTGTTGAAGAAAGTGTTTAACCAAGTGCTTTTACATTAGGGCTGCCTCCTCAGACCTTGTCTTTACTGGCATCAAATTTCACCACAGGGAAACATCTTCCCTGACATTTTCTCTTCTGTTGCTCTCCTTGTTCTAAGGTCCATAAGAATGCTCTCTGACAGATACAGATGAGAAGTTATCAGGAGATACTCCTGGAATGACGTTGATAATTATAGCCGCAAACACATGACATACACGACTCCTCCAGTAATGAGGCCAGTCTCACAGAGACTCATGTTGGAGACACAAAATATCCTTATATTTTTTCCTTTGTAATATGCACATTGCAGGCAAGGAGTACTGTGATGCATGAGCAAGATCTCTGCATACTGGTAACATATTTGTAGATGCATGAAGCTTTATCAAACCAAATGGCAGTAATGTTTATTTTGCTGGCAGCTGAAAGCACAGACTCTTCCTTACAGTCAACTGTCTATAACATTCTTTTTTTTTTTTCATTTTTTTCTCTTTGTTAGATATTTTCTTCATTTACATTTCACATGTTATCCAGAAATTTTCCCTTACCCTCCCGNCCAACTAGGCCATCTTCTTCCATATATGCAGCTAGAGACATGAGCGCCGGGGGAACTAGTTAGTTCATGTTATTCTTCCACCTAGAGGGTTGAAGACCCCTTCCGCTCCTTGGGTACTTTCTCTAGCTCCTACCTTGGGAGTCCTGTGTTCCAACTAACAGCCGACTGTGAGCATCCACTTCTGTGTTTACCAGGCACTGGTATAGCCTCCCACAAGACAGCTTGTCTATAACATTCTTAAAGACCAAAGGAGGAAAAGAAATCACAAATCTCAACAGAGTGATGGCAATACTAGTTATGATGTATAAAAATGTGACCTAGGAGTACCTGTGCTTTGAGTACTGTGGGCCACCTCAGACCCCAGTTCAACTTGCATGCTAAGTGAGACTTGAAGAAAGGCTCCCTTTACAAATTGGAAGCCTTTCCTTCCACCCTCCTCCCATCCCACTCTCTGAAAGAATTCAGTTCTGGTCCCATTCTGAACCAATTAACCTCTAAAATAAAATAGTCAGGAAGAAGGGTACTTGTGAAGGGGACATTTGGTGATAGGTTTCCAAGACAGAACTAATTACTAAACTCACTTAGAGCTATCCATGCCTACAGCAAGAAGGGAAACACGTGTGTGAGATCTACCCTCACATGGTGCAATCCATAGCCTGGGCCAAAGCTCAGATTTTTAAGCATAGAATGACTTCCAGGTGACTTGGAAGGTCACTCAGCTTTAAGAACCATAGGCCAATTCTCTTCTGCCCACATTTAAGGAGAAAGAAAAAAAAACTTTTAAAAAGAAAAATGAAATTCCATAGTTTGTAAATATAAGGCATAGCTATGCCCATAATCTCTTAAGTGTGTTTTAAAATGGACTATATATCTCTATATTCTACTTAAATATTTACACTTAGGTTAATATTTCATTTAGAAAAGTAATTAATTCAAAAATTACAAAATTGTGATTTCTTTTGCTGAGGGCTAGGTTGAACCAAACCTATCCCAGAGATCCTGATGTATGGAGAAGGAAATTTCTTCAGTCTTTAAAACCAGAAGTATGCTTGGCAGATCTAGTAATGACCTGGAGCCAGGGCCTCAGTCAAGCTGTAGCTTCAGATCCTTAGAACTCAACTCTCCTACCCGAAGGGGATGTAGTTATCAGTCCCAAGGCCATTGTGTGCACAGCCCATGATGTTCTTGAGATAGCCTGTCTTTCCCTTGTGCAAAATTGTTTGACTAGAACCAAGCTAACTTCATCCTCTTTTATAATAGCTTTTGATGACATTGTCCTATCCCTGCCCCTGGATATAGTATATTAGATGCCATATACTTTCTTAATAATTTACCTGGTATAAGATATAGATCAACAAGACAGTCCAAACCCACTGGTTCATTCTTCTTTATTCCTGATCCCCAGGCCCCTCTTCTGGGATCCTGTCATTGAAAATTGACCTGCTGGCCCTAGTCATTTTCCTCTTATTATATTTCATCTCTAAAGAAATAAGTATACCCATGTACCAATGAAGAATTTATTATCCTCAAATGGGATATTAAAGCTTCTACATCTAAGGACCAAGGGCAAAACTTGAGCCTTTGAGGGATATTTCCTATCCATCCTATAGCAACATAGATGATTTTTATTATTGTGTGGGAAATAAAACATAGAGCAAATTGTTAAATTACCCATTTTCTCCATTAGGCTCAGTTTATATGGCATTTTCTCTTTTCCATAAAAATGAACTCTATCTCAAGTTTTACGATATAAACAGTTTACAATTTTATACTTTCAACACATATATACAACTATTGCCAATATATTCATACTATTTTATATTTGTAAAAATGTCACAGTGTAGCATTCTGAAACTTTAATTTTTCTTAACATTTCAAGATCTATCCATGTTGTTGATGTATATACTGGAATCTTAATCCTGGTATGAACATTCTACCTTAAAAATATACCACGACACTATATCTACATTTCCTTATTTGGACATTAATTGCTGACTGCACAAAAAAACCTGCTGGACAATTCATATATTTCCTTATTATCACACATACACAAGAGTTTCTCCAAGTATTTGAGATAAATTGTAAAACTGAAACATTTTTAAACTTACTAAGTGTGTAATTTTTCTCCAAATACCAAGTAATGTTTATTTAGGGAAAAGTCCTCACTATATATCATTTCTGACAGGGATGGTATTTACTATTTTACTCAGCCTACCTTAGAACTTGCAGCAATCCTCCTGCCTCATCTTCCTGAAAACTGGGATTTCCAGCATGCTCTTACATATCCACCATCTGATTAATATTTAAACATATGTGTTTAGTAGCATACAGTGCCACAAACTTTGAGTATATTGGCACTATGCGTAGCTTACAGTATCAATCTGATTGTTTCAGAGTTATTATAATAAAGACTTCATTAACCACTATGACAGTAGTCATATTTTTATGTTTATTGTACATTCAGTATTTCCTAGAACATGTGCATTCTTAGAAAAAAACCTTTCATTTGAGAAATACCTAGATCTAAGATTTGTTCCATTTTTTATGAACCCCTTCTCCTACTTAGCATTTATTGACAAAAATCAATGGATTTATTTAGAACAAGAATTTATCATGATAAGAGGATTCTGAACTCAATGAAATGAAAATACTAAAGCACTTCATGGTGCTGCATGCCACTGACCAAGCTTTTTAAAAATCACATGACAGAGGAAATCTTGCCTGCTGAACAACAAGGTGTTCACTGCTACCTCTATCCTTAATAACGAGTTAAACAACTACAATTTCTTAGCCTAGTAAACATTCTGAGCATAGTAAGTATGCATATTTTATTATAATTGTCATGAAGTTGTTGCTGGTGGTAAGATAGTAGTTGTGATTTAATTAATTATATTCCTCACCAAAAAATTATAGATGAAGATTGTCAGCCCTGGATTATTAGAAAGTGTTGACTGTAAGGAAAGATAGGAAGACATGATACATGGATACATCATTAAAGAATCGTGATTTGCAGTGATTCCAAATCAACAATTACAAATCGATTATAAAATATTTCTTTTAAATTGTATCTAAATGTAAGGACAAGGATGGTAGTATGAGCAGACTATTAGGAAAGGGGAGGGGAAGAAAAATCAAGCACTCATCTCCAGAATAAAGATGGAAGCACATGGTTGTCACACCAGTACTTGGGAGGCCATGTCCAGCCTGGTCTCCATAGCAACATCCTGACTATTAAAAGCTATTAAGCAAAGGAGGAATAGCTCAGAACATTTATAAGTATTTTTCATGTTAACTAACAGAGTCCCCATGTAATTGGAAAGACTAATCTGAGTTTATCCAATAACAAAAGTGAGAGAATTAAAACAACTAGCTAATGGTCACATACTAGGAATTGGTGTAGTAAAGATCTGAACCCATTCAGTGAAGATTCAGAATAACTTCTTTTTTTTTTNTTTTTTCAGGTGCTTCTCAGCCATTCGGTATTCCTCAGTTGAGAATTCTTTGTTTAACTCTGTGCCCCACTTTTTAATGGGGATATTTGATTTTCTGGTGTCCACCTTCTTGAGTTCTTTATATATATTGGATATCAGTCCCCTATCCGATTTAGGATTGGTAAAGATACTTTCCCAATCTGTTGGTGGCCCTTTTGTCTTGTTGACATTATCTTTTGCCTTACAGAAGCTTTGCAACTTTATGAGGTCCCATTTGTCAATTCTCGCTCTTACAGCACATGCCATTGCTGTTCTATTCAGGAATTTTTCCCCAGTGCCCATATCTTCGAGGCTTTTCCCCACTTTCTCCTCTATAAGTTTCAGTGTCTCTGGTTTTATGTGGAGATCCTTCAACTTCTTAAGGCAGTGAAGGAATCTCAGAGAATGCCAACGTCACCATCCAGGTTTGTAAGTGTGCTTTTGGTCTTTGCCATGTTTTTTACTTGTTTTGGTTTGTTCTTCTCTATCTGGCAATTTGCTATTTTATTCACATCTGTTTATCTCACTACTTCTTACAGTGATCTGTGAACTTATATCCTATTCCTATTTTACATATTAAGCAACTAGAAAACACCAATTCATTCCCCAAAGTCAAGCAGTTACTAATAAAGCCAGGATTTTACTCCACACATCTTTGGCTCTGAAATCCAGAATTCTTTCGGCTATAAAAGTTTTCCATTTTGTTTGTCTGTAAAAGGGACCTTACCATTATACTCATAAATAAGTGCATTTCTCAACTTTTATTTGAGAAAACTCTATTTCCAATAGATGGTGATTAACACAATGATCTACACAACTGGCCAAAGTGCAGAGAATAAGAGACTACAGAAATCTCAGCTGTACAGAGAACATATACACCACACACCTCTTCTACCCAAGCCTCAGGGATCACTGTGGATGAGCAAGCAAAAAAGACAGTAAGAGCCAGAGATGACACCAATGAAACATCATCATCTGGATACAGCAGGGCAGCTGCACATAGGAACCCGCAGCAGTTACAGCAGCACATACAAAACCTGTCCAAGCCCCCAGACAGACCAAATCCCAGTGTGGAGAAAGGATTTAGAACATAATCCCAGCCCTAGCCTTGAAGACATTGGTAATTGCTAGCTTCTGGAAGAGGGAGAGCCTGTTTTCTCTGAATAAAGCTCTGTTAAATTGTCTCCAGTGGGAGGGCACAAATCTGGGCAGCACAAATTGGTCTTAAAAAATTAAGACACATTGATAAATGTGTAGGAAATGGGTTATGGTCTGAATAAGGGATTGAATATGATCAAAATACAAAATACCCAATTCATTTTAAAAAGAAAAATGTTTTGTTTTGACAGAGGACTTTATTTTCTGGCAACATGATGGTTTTACCTCTAATACCATGTCTTCTCTGGGACAAATACTATCAATTTGTTAATGTCCTCATTGTTTATAGCACCTTATGCTGGAATCCTTTGAACATTCTCCACGAACCTTGCCTCATTTAATTACTGGAGTTGGCATGCAGAGGTTTTGGCAATTTTGAGAATCTAGTGGGAAATTTGCCCAGTGTCTCTTACATTCTGAATTCTCATTGAGCTTGTCAATGCCATAATTACCTTGTTAAGAGCTCAATCACTGGACTTAGTCATGTTTAATGTGCTTTCTGATGTGAACATTGGACCTCTTTCTGTGGTCCCTTTATTTCTGGCTTTTTAAATTTTCTGTTTGTATAATTCACTTTATGAGTATCTTAAGAATTATTACTGTTACATTGATTAAATAGTGTATTCTCACAGTTATTGGATTTTTTTGAATTCAAAGCACTTTAAATACATGCAATTAGTTAAAAACTTAAAAGCCCTTCTAGAAGATTTATCCAAGAGAAAAATTGCATGCAGAAGAGAGTTTTGCTTGAATTCTAATCTTACTTCTTATGTCTACTCATGAATACAACTTAAAGATTGCACTGATACTTAAAGATTGCACTGATACTTAAAGATTGCATGGATAGAGCGGAGAGATAGCTCACCTGTTTAGGATCACTGTTATTTAGGATCCATGATCAGTTCCAAGCACCCACCTGGTGGTTTACTGCCACTGGTAATTACAGGTTGAGGGACTCTGAATTCCTCTTCCAGTGTTCTTAGGGCCCCTGTGCATATACATTCATGCTAGTACATGGTGCACATGCATGCTTGCCAGCAATCCCTCATATACATACAAAAAATCTACATGGTTTTTAAAGCTACACTGTTCCAATTCTCAATTCCAATGAGCTACTTTAAGAATTGTTAGAAATCTATGAAAGTGCATTTTTCACAAGCACATACATTTATGTGACAAAACAGTAGAAGATAGGAAATCTAAAAATCTTGAAAAGTTCATCTTCCTATAAATTTTTTCTTTTTTCTTTCTTTTTTCTTTCTTTTTTCTTTCTTCTTTCTTTCTTTCTTTCTTTCTTTCTTTCTTTCTTTTTTTTTTGTTGTTGTTCGAGACAGGGTTTCTCTGTATAACCCTGGCTGTCCTGGAACTCACTCTGTAGACCAGGCTGGCCTGGAACTCAGAAATCCACTTGCTTCTGCCTCCCGAGTGCTGGGATTAAAGGCGTGCGCCACCACTGCCCGGCATAAATTTTTATATAGATTTATAAAAACATTTTTCTCATTTTGTTTAAAAATCATAGAATGAGCCTATCTAATGTTACCTTGTTTTATTAAGAAAGACTCTATAGATATTACAATATAAATAAAATTGTTTTGTTCTAAGCAATAAATAAATAAACCAGTACTTTGCAAGCCTATGCAGATTAACCACAACACAGACTATGATGCCATCTTTTATGTGTATACTTTTAGTGATTTCTATATAATTGTGAATACTTTGTGATTTTAAGGGAAGTCTATTTGTTAGCATATATAAATTAAACAAAATCAGGTTTCAGTATGACATTTTCATATGTATAATTTATATATTTATTGTTTACATATATATATTGTGTATATATTTATATTCATCATATATTAGCTATATCCTCCAAGGACCCAAGTTGTCTGCCCCTCTGGTTGACTTCCTGTGCGCTCCACAGCCATCCTTTCACTTTCAGTATTTTTTTTTTAAGAATCTACACGAGAAACACCAGTCAATATTTGTGTTCTAAATCTGGCTGATTTTGTTTAACATGGTGATTTCTGGTTCCATCCATTTTCCTAAGAAGAACATGACTTTCTGTTTTTTTCTTTTATTATTATCTAATAACATGAGAATTATTAGATATTTACAATTGTGGACACACTCTTTTTTATTTTTTTTCCTGGTATTTTATTTATTTACATTTCAAAGGTTATCCCATTTCCAGGTTCTCTTCCCATCCCAGAAACCTCCTATCCCATCCTCCCTCCCCCTGCTTATGTGAGGGTGTTCCTCCACCCACCCACCCACTCTTGCCTTCCCTCCCTCAATTCCCCTACACTGGGGCATCTATTGAGCCTTCATAGGACCAAGGAACTCTACTCCCATTGATGCCTGACAGGACCATCCTCTGTTACATATGCAGCTGGAGTCATGAGTCCCTCCATGCATACTCTTTGGTTGGTGGCTAAGTCCCTGGGAGCTGTGGGGGTTCAAACCCCTTCAGCTCCTTCAGTCTTTTCTCTAATTCCTCCATTAGACAACCACACTCAGTCCAATGATTGGCTGCAAGCATCCGCCTCTGTATTTGTACGGCTCTGCAGGGCCTATAAGGAGACAGACATATCATGCTCTTTCAGCAAGAATTTATTGGCATCCACAATAGTGTTTGGTTTTGGTGACTGTATATGGAATGAATCCCCAGGTGGGACAGTCTCCAGATGGCCTTTCCTTCAGTCTCTACTCTACACTTTGTCTCCATACTTGCTCCCTTGAATATTTTGTTCCTCTTTCTAAGAAGGACCTGGGGGGAATCACCAACCCTGACATCAAGCTGTATTACAGAGCAACAGTGATAAAAACTGTATGGTATTGGTACAGAAATAGGCAGGAAGATCAATGAAATAGAATTGAAGACCCAGGAATGAAACCACACACCTATGGTAACTTGATATTTGACAAAAGAGCTAAAATCATCCCTTGAAAAGGAGACAGTATTTTTAAGAAATGGTGTTGGTTCAACTGGTGGTCAGCATGTAGAAAAATGCAAATCAACCCATACTTATCTCCTTGTACAAAGCTCAAGTCCAAGTGTATCAAAGACCTCCACATAAAACCAGATACACTGAAACTTATAGAGGAGAAAATGGGGAAGAGCCTTGAACACATGGGCAGAGGGAAAAAATTCCTGAACAGAATACCAATGGCATTTGCTCTGAGATCAAGAATCAACAATGGGACCTCATAAAATTGCAAAGCTTCTGTAAGACAAAGGACACTGTTAATAGGATAAAATGGCAACCAACAGATTGGGAAAAGATCTTTACCAATCATACATATGATAGAGGGCTAATATCCAACATACACAAATAATTCAAGAGTTTAGACTCCAGAGAATCAAATAACCCTATTTAAAAAATGGAGTACAGAGCTAAACAAAGAATTTTCAACTGAGGAATATTGAATAGTCGAGAAGTACCTAAAGAAATGTTCAACATCCTTAGTCATCAGAGAAATCACCCTGAGATTCCACATCACACCAGTCATAATGGCTAAGATGAACAACTCAGGTGATAGCAGATGCTGGTGAGGATTTAGAGAACGAGGAACACTCCTCCATTGCTGGTGAGATTGCACTTTGGAAGTTCCTCAGATAATTGGACCCAGCTATACCACTCCTGGGCATATACTTAAAAGATGCTCCAACATATAACAAGGACACTCTGTTCATAGCAGCTTCATTTATAATAGTCAGAAGCTGAAAAGAACCCAGATGACCTTCAACCAAATAATGGACACAAAAATGTGGTACATTTACACAATGGAGTACTACTTAGCTATTAAAAACAATGAATAAATAAAATTCTTAGGCAAATGGATAGAACTAGAAAATATCATCCTGAGTGAGGTAACCCAATCACAAAAGAACACACATGGTGTGCACTCACTCAAAAGTGGATATTAGCCCCAAAGTTCAGACTACCCAAGATACAATTCACAGACCACTCAAGAAGAAAGAAGACCAGGGACTGGTGAGATGGCTCAGTGGTTAAGAGCACCGACTGGTCTTCCAAAGGTCCTGAGTTCAAATCCCAGCAACTACATGGTGGCTCACAACCATCCATAACCAAAATCTGATGCCCTCTTCTGGAGTGTCTGAAGACAGCTACAGTGTACACACATATAATAAATAAATAAATCTTAAAAAAAAAGAAGACCAAAGTGTGGGTGCTTAGGTCCTTCTTAGAAAGGGGAACAACACTCCTCAAACTATTCCACAAAATACAAACAGAAGATACTCTACCCAATTCATTCTATGAAGCCACAATTACTCTGATCCCTAAACCACACAAAGATCCAACAAAGAAAGAGAACTTCAGTCGAATTTCCCTTATGAATATCGATGCAAAAATTCTCAATAAAATCCTTGCAAACCAAATCCAAGAACACATCAAAACGATCATCCATCATGACCAAGTAGGCTTCATTCCTTGGATGCAGGGATGGTTTAATATATGGAAATCCATCAAAATAATCCACTATAAAAACAAACTCAAAGAGAAAAATCACATGATCATCTCGTTAGATGCCGAGAAAGCATTTGACAAAATCCAACACCCCTTCATGAAAAAGTCATGGAAAGATCAGGAATTCAAGGCCCATACCTAAACATAATAAAAGCAGTATACAGCAAACCAGTAGCCAACATCAAAGTAAATGGAGAGAAGCTGGAAGCAATCCCTCTAAAATCAGGGACTAGACAATGTTGTCCACTCTCTCCCTACCTGTTCAATATAATACTTTGAAGTCCTAACCAGAGCAATTAGATAAAAGGAGGTCAAAGGGATACAAATTGGAAAGGAAGAAGTGAAAATATCACTATTTTCAGATGATATGATATTATACATAGTGACTGCAAAAATCCCACCAGAGAACTCTAAACGCTGATAACAAACTTCAGCACAGTGGCTGGTTATAAACTGAAACAAATAAGTGGCCTTCCTCTACTCAAAGGATAAACAGGCTGAGAGAGAAATTAGGAAAACATCACCTCTCACAATAGTCACAAATAATATAAAATACCTTGGTGTAACTCTAACTAATGAAGTGAAAGATCTTTATGACAAGAACTTAGATCTCTAAAGAAAGAAATTGAAGAAGATCTCAGAAGATGGAAAGATGTCCCATGCTAATGGATTGGCAGGGTTAATATAGTCAAAATGGCTATCCTGCTGAAAGCAATCTACAGATTCAATGCAACCCCCATCAAAATTCCAAATCAATTCTTCACTGAGTTAGAAAGGGCAATTTGCAAATTCATCTGCAATAACAAAAAACCTGGGATAGCAAAAACTATACTCAACAATAAAAGAACTTCTGGGGGAATGAATCTCCATGCCTGAACTCAAGTTGTACTACAGAGAAATTGTGATAAAAACTGGATGGTACTGGTACAGCAACAGACAGGTAGATCAATGGAATAGAATTGAAGACCCAGAAATGAACCCACACACCTGTGGTCACCTGATCTTTGACAAGGGAGCTAAAACTATCCAGTGAAAAAAGACAGCATTTTCAACACATGGTGCTGGCACAACTGGCTGTTATCATGAAGAAGAATGCAAATTGATCCATTCTTATCTCCTTGTACAAAGCTCAAGTCTAAGTGGATCAAAGAACTCCACATAAAACTAGAGACACTGAAATTTATAGAGGAGAAAGTGGGGAAAAGCCTCAAAGATATGGGCACAGGGGAAAAATTCCTAAACAGAACAGCAATGGCCTGTGCTGTAAGATCAAAAATCGATAAATGGGACCTCATAAAATTGCAAAGCCTCCATAGGGCAAAAGATACTGTCATATAAGACAAAAAGTCCACCAAGAGATTGGGAAATAATTTTTACCAATCCTAAATCTGATAGGGGATTAATATTCAATATATACAAAGAGCTCAAGAAGCTGGACTCCAGAAATTCAAATAACCCCAATAAAAATGGTGTATAGAGCTAAACAAAGAATTCTCAACTGAGGAATACTGAAGCGCTGAGAAGTGCTTGAAAAAAATGTTCAACATTCTTAATCATCAGGAAAATGCAAATCAAAACAACCCTGAGATTCCATCTCACACCAGTCAGAATGGCTAGGATCAAAAATTCAGGTGACAGCAGATTCTGGCAAGGATGTGGAGAAAGAGGAACACTCTTCCATTGTTGGTGGGATTGCAAGCTGATACAACCACTCTGGAAATCAGTCTGGCGGTTTCTCAGAAAACTGGACATAGTACTACCAGAAGATCCAGCAATACCTCTACTGGGCATATACCCAGAAGATATTCCAACTGGTAACAAAGACACATGTTCATAGCAGCCTTATTTATAATAGCCAGAAGCTGGAAAGAACCCAGATGTCCCTCAACAGAGGAATGGATACAGAAAATGTGGTACATTTACACAATGGAGTACTACTCAGCTATTACAAACAATGAATTTATGAAATTCTTGGGCAAATGGATGTATCTGGAGGTTATCATCCTTAGTGAGGTAACCCAATCACAAAAGAAGTCACTTGATATGCACTCACTGGTAAGTGGATATTAGCCCAGAAACCTAGATACCCGAGATACAATTTTCAAAACTCAAGAAAATCAAGAAGAAGGAAGACCAATGCGTGGATACTTCATTCCTCCCTAGAATAGGGAATAAAATACCCATGGAAGGAGTTACAGAAACAAAGTTTGGAGCTAAGATGAAAGGATGGACCATCCAGGGACTGCCCCTCCTGGAAGTCCATCCCATAATCAGCCACCAAACCCAATCACTATTACATATGCCAGAAAGATTTCACTGAAAAGACCCTGATATAGCTGTCTCTTTTGAGGCTATGCCAGTGCCTGGCAAATACAGAAGTGGATGTTCACAGTTATCTATTGGATGGAACACAGGGACCCCAATGGAGGAGCTAGAGAAAGTACCCACAGAGCTGAAGGGGTCTCTAACCCTATAGGTGGAACAACAATATGAACTAACCAGTACCCCCAGAGCTCGTGTCTCTAGCTGCATATGTAGAAGATGGCCTAATCAGCAATCACTGGGAAGAGAGGCTCCTTGGTCTTGCAAACTTTATATGCCCTAGTACAGGAGAATGTCAGGGCGAAGAAGTGGGAGTGAGTGGGTAGGTGAGGAGGAAGGGACTTTTGGGATAGCATTTGAAATGTAAATGAAGAAAATATCTAATAAAGAATTAAAAAAAATAAAAGAAAGGGCAACAGAGTACTCAGAGGAGAAAATATGGAGACTTTGTGTTTTGTAACAGTCAACTTACTCTCCTTTGTGTGCATGTACCACATTTCCATTATCTACCCATTCAGCTACAGACACCTAGGACAAGCCTGTGATTTGGCTATTGTGACTGAATACTACTGCAAAACAAAACAAAACAAAACAAAAAAAACATGTGTTTCCTTATATCTCTATTGTTTACTACCTGAATTCCTTTGACTATAAACACAGGACTGGCATCACCAGATCATAGGGTAGTTATATTACAATTTATATTATTGTAATTTTATTATGTCTTTTATTTTTGAGGTTATAATGTAATTACATCATCTTCCCCCTTTCATTTCCTCCTGTAGAATCTTCCTATATATACCTACTGTTCTTTTTCAAATTCCTGGCCTCTTTTTTTCATTCGTTGTTGTTACAAGCATAAAGTTTTCAATTTTTAATACATTTTGAGGAATTTATTTCTTTATTTCTTTATTTAGTGTACCTGCATGTGTGTGTGTGTGTGTGTGTGTGTGTGTGTGTGTGTGTGTGTGTGTGTGGTCAGTGGATTGAGTCCAAAGGCTAGATAGAGGAGAGCACTGTTTATCTGGAGCTGAAGTTGCAGGTGGTTGTGAGCTACTTGAAATTGATGCTTAGAACTGAGTTCTTAACCACTGAGCTGTTTCTCCAGTCCTTGTTTTGCTTTTCTTTTTTTAATTTTCTATATTGATTTTTCTCAGTGTGTATACTAATTTAAAGTCCCATCAATAGCAGTTAAGCATTCTCCTTTCCTTGAATCACTGCTAATACCTTCTTTTCTTGGTAACAGACATTTTAAGCAATGTGAGATAGACTGTCAATGCCGTTTTGACACTCATTTGTCTAACAACCAAGATATTTTGTATTGCTTTGTAAAGTGCCAGTCACATCAAAATTAGAATTGCTTTCTTTTTCAGAGGTAGAAAAAGCAATCCCAAAATTCATATAGAAGAACAAAAGTTCTCCCTCCCAAACAACCAAAATAACCTTAAAGAGGAAAAAAAAAAAAACATGATGAAGAAATGCTAAGAGTACACTGTGCCTGAACTAAAGTTATACCACATATCTGTTGTACAAACACACTCTGGTACTTTCACCAGTAATACTGAATAGGGAGATAGTATAGTGAGCCCAGAAATAAAACCATATGCTATATCCATCTGATTATTTCAAAAGATGAAAAATATATGCCTTAGTAAAAAGACCATCTCTTTAAAGAGAATGATGGCAGCTGTTGAGAGGCTGAGACAGGAGGATTTGAGTTCAGGCTAGCCTGAACAATATAAGGAAACCTTGTTTCCAGCAGCAACAACAATGAAAAGCGTTCTGAGCCTGCTCCTAGAGGATTTGCATGTGTGGCTGCTGTGTCTCATGTGCATCAGTAGGTGGCAGAGAGGAGAGGGGTTAAATCTATGCTCAGAGTTATGACCTGTGAACTTCTGAATGATTAGTAGCCTAAAATCCCCTCCCCCCCCCCAAAGAAAAGTGGGCCTGAAACTACCACAGATCCAATACCACTCAGGCCCACAATGACTCCCAGGGCAGAGAGCAAGCTGGAGACTAGAAGAACCCTATCCAGCACTGTGGGCCTCAGGTGGGAGCGAGCCCTAGACAGATGACCCTTGACCCCTACAAGGAGACACTGGTGAGCCCTGCCAAGGAATGAGCCTGAGACAACTACCAGAGTGGTGCTGCCCAGGCCTGGGAAGAGGGGGCAAATCATACCCAAGATGACCTCTCTCTATCAGAGCAGGAATAACACTCCTGAGACCACTCCTAAAATAACCCCAGACACTCAGGCACCATGGGTACCACTAAGACGGGTAAGTAGTGGAGAAATGGATGGAAAGAGAAATAGAAGGATGTGGGCATAATGAAGAGAGGTAGAACTGGAAACTCAAGGGTAATGGTCATCAGCCACCTAGGACCATGATGGAGTCTCAGCCTGTGTTGGTGGCCCTGTAGCAGCAGGGTACTATTGCCATAGAAGGCCAGGTGAATGGTCGCTGGCCTGGGTTGCCACCTGGGGAGATGTTGATGTCTAAGGGTTGTGCAGAATTTATGGCTGCATCCCTCACCTAGGCATTGTAGGAGAGCTGGCTCTGGGCAATTGAGAGCGAGAGATCTGACCCCACTCCTAGCTGGCTACAGTACCTGGGAGAGTGAGCCCCACACATTGTGGGAATTGCAGGTGAGCCTGCCCCAAGGGTATGAGCATGGGAGAACTGGCATGGTCATTCATCTCTCATGCAGTGGTGTGGAGAGGCAGTCTTCTCCTCTCTTGCTCCTCACCACCTGAATTGGCTAGTTTTGTGTCAACTTGACACAGGCTGGAGTTGTCACAGAGAAAGGAGCTTCAGTTGAAGAAGTGCCTCCACGAGATCCAGCTGTAAGGCATTTTCTCAATTAGTGATCAAGGGGGAGGTCCCCTTGTGGGTAGTGCCATCTCTGGGCTGGTAGTCTTGAGTTCTATAAGAGAGGAGGCTGAACAGGCCAGGGGAGGCAAGCCAATAAAGAACATCCCTCCATGGACTCTGCATCAGCTCCTGCTTCCTGACCTTCTTGAGTTCCAGTCCTGACTTCCTTTGGTGATCAACAGCTATGTGGAAAGTATAAGCTAAATAAACCCTTTCCTCCCCAACTTGCTTTCTGGTCATGATGTTTGTGCAGGAATAGAAACCCTGACTAAGACACCACCTATGGGAGGTACAAGACCTGACCTTGTGATCATGAGGGCAGGAGAGCTGTCCTTGCCTCTCACTAGCAGCAGCACGTGGGAAAGCAGGCCCTGTACCTCACCCAGCTGACCCTGGTGACATGTGCATGGGTAAGTCAGCCCCTAGGGCTTGAGCATGGGAGAGATGGCCATTTGTCTGCCCTGTGGTGACATGGGCAAGGGTAAGAAGTCACTAGCAGCAGACAGGCCAAACAGGGTCATGAGAGCAAGAGAGCTGACTCTGTGTCTCATCTGGGTAGCACAGTAGACCTAACCCTGATGGTGGGAAGGGCCTGGGTGATGCACCCCCGAGGGTGTGAGAACAGGAGAGCTGACCCTGTCTCTTGTCTGCTGGGCAGTGTCAGAGACAAGAGAGGGGTACCCTCTTCCCCGCCCTTGTCTCTTGCTACTTATGGCAGGCAGGAGAGCTGGCCCCAGGGTCATGAGAGTGGGAGAACTGGCCTTTGCTGGCTGCAACACTCAAGAGAGCAGGCCTTACACCTCACCCAACAAGCAGGGTAGAGCTGGCCCTGGTGAGGAGGTTGCTGATGAGCTGGCTCTTGAGGGCATGAGAGCAGAACTGACCAGATATCATCCAGACCCAGATCCAGGGATTTGACTTGGCCCATTGATGAATGGCTGAATGCATGAAGGGGTTGCTCCCACATATCCAAAGCTGCAGGATCTCCACGATGCAGGCTAACAACAGGCTATCTGAGGGGAGTCCCAGTGAGGTTCCAGTTTTGGCTGAGTAGCAGAAGCCAGAGGCCTCACAGAACAACTCGTCATTGCAGTGAACACTTGAAAGCAAAGGCATGTGGTTGAAAGGGTACACTGTGAGACATACTGTGACACACTACAGCTTCCACAATGAGATTCTTTTTGGTCTCTGTTTGGGGAGAGGTTGCAAGGATAGAGGGCAGGTATGGGTGTGTGTAGGGGGGGGGATGAAGGTGTATGATGTGAAATTCACTAAGAACCAAAAAAGAGTTTCAAAAACAGTGATACTGAGAAAATGTGCACATCTAAGTATAGAAAATGAACCTAGATTCCTACCCCTCAGCCTGCACAAAAATCAACTCAAACAAAATAAAAAAATTTAATACAAGTCTACAGCTTGGAGACTAACAGATGATTCTGATCTCTGACTCTGATATGAAATTGTCATCTACAAGGTTTAGTTATCTCCCAATTAAGTAACAAAAATCACATACACAAAAATCTCTTAAGATTTTAAATAACTTTATAAGTTTTGTTGGGTGCCACATGGTATATAAATATATGAGGAAGAAATTGAGGAAACACTTTAATACATTAGCATATTCAATAACTTTCTAAGCAGGATTTTGATCTTTAGGAAATAATAGAAAGAAACCGAACCTTGGGATTACCTTCTGCCAAGAAAAAAACAAAACAGTTGCTTAGCACACAGGATGGGAGAAAAATGTTTTTCAGCCATTCATCTTACAGAGGATTAACACCTACAATATATAAAGAATGCACAATATTCAACAGCAAAGAATATACCATTTATAAATAAGTGGGAGGATGAATTGTACTTTGTCATTTTATTCCATTTGCTTCACAAAAGTCCTAAGTGTGGATGAGCACAGGAAGTCTACAAGGACATGAAGGCACATCCCTAACTTCATACTAGAGGATCTATTAAGTGTGCCTGAGGATGGATGGGCATAAATGAAACAATTGGCTGGTTTCACCATTCTCACAGGACAACGAGGAGAATCGTGAGGTTAGGTTAGATCAGGCAGTATGCATGGGCTGGTCCGAAGCCCCCAGCACATACATAGCAGATTATGCCTGGCCTGGCCTCAGTGGGAAAAAAATGAACCTAATCCTCTAGAGACTTGAGGCCTCGGGGATCCCAAGATGCAGGGATTCAGGGGAGCACTCTATTGGTGGCAAGGGGGGAGGACAGATGGGAAAATTTTGATTGTGGGTTAGATTTATTCTGACTCCAGAAAAATGAATAACTCCATTAAAAATGGGGTACAGAGCTAAACAAAGAATTCTCAAATGAGGAATTCCGAATGGCTGAGAAACATCTCAAAAAATGTTCAACATCCTTAATCATCAGAGAAATGCAAATCAAAACAACACTGATATTCCACCTCACACCAGTCAGAATGGCTAAGATCAAAAATTCAGGTGACAGCAGATGCTGGCAAGGATGTAGAGAAAGAGGAACACTCCTTCATTGCTGGTGGGATTGCAAGCTGGTACAACCACTCTGGAAATCAGTCTGGCGGTTTCTCAGAAAACCGGACATAGTACTACCGGAAGATCCAGCAATACCTCTACTGGGCATATACCCAGAAGATATTCCAACTGGTAACAAGGACACATGCTCCACTATGTTCATAGCAGCCTTATTTATAATAGCCAGAAGCTGGAAAGAACCCAGATGTTTCTCAACAGAGGAATGGATACAGAAAATGTGGTACATTTACACAATGGAGTACTACTCAGCTATTAAAAACAATGAATTTACGAAATTCTTGAGTAAATGGATGTATCTGGAGGATATCATCCTGAGTGAGGTAACCCAATCACAAAGAAATCACTTAACATGCACTCACTGATAAACGGTTATTAGCCCCCAAACCTAGAACACCCAAGATACAATCTCCAAAACACAAGAAAATAAAGAAAGACCAATGCGTGGATACTTCATTCCTCCCTATAATAGGGATTAAAATATGCATGGAAGGAGGTGCAGAGACAAAGTTAGGAGCTAAACGAAAGGATGGACCATCCAGAGAATGCCCCACCCGGGCGGTCCATCACATAATCAGCCACCAAATGCAGACACTACTGCACACACCATCAGGATATTGCTGAAGGAACCCTGATATAGCTGTCCCCTGAAGGGCTTTGACAGTCCCTGACAAATACAGAAGTGGATGCTCACAACCATCTATAGGGCAGAACACAGGGTCCCCAATGTAGGAGCTAGAGAGTACCCAAGAGCTGTAGGGGTCTGCGACCCTATAGATGGAACAACAATATGAACTAATCAGAACCCCCAGAGCTCATGTTTCTAGCTGCATATGTATTAGAAGATGGCCTAATTGGCCATTATTCAGGAGGAAAGGCCCCTGGTCTAGCAATGTTTATATGCCCCAGTACAGGGGAATGCCAGGGCCAAATAGTGGGAGGGGGAGGGAAGGGGAGCAGGGCGGGGGGTGGGTATCGGGATTTTTGGGATAACACTTGAAATGTAAATGAAGAATTTCTCTAATAAATAAAAAGAAAGAAAAAAATGAATTTATGAAATTCTTGGGCAAATGGATGTATCTGGAGGATATAATCCTTAGTGAGGTAACCCAATCACAAAAGAAGTCATTGGATATGCGCTCACTGATAAATGGGTATTAGCCCAGAAATTTAGAATACCCAAGATACAAATTGCAAAACACAAGAAAATCAAGAAGGAAGACGAGCGCGTGGATACTTCATTCCTCCTTTGAATAGGAAACAAAATATCCATGAAAGGAGTTACAGAGACAAAGTTTAGAGCTAAGATGAAAGGATGGACCATACAGAGACTACCCCACCAGGGGGGATCCAGCCCATAATCAGTCACTAAACTCAGATACTATTGCATAGGACAGCAAGAGTCTACTTAAGGGACCCTGATATAGCTGTCTTGTACAGAAGTGGATGCTCACAATCATCTATATGATGGAATACAGGGCCCACAATGGAGAAGCTAGAGATAGAACCTCAGGAGCTGAAGGGGTCTGCAACCCTAGAAGAGGAACAACAATATGAACTAACCAGAACCCCCAGAACTCCTGTCTCTAGCTTCACATGTAGCAGAAGATGGCCTAGTCGGCCATCATTGGGAGGAGACGCCCCTTGGTATCGCAATCTTTATATACCCCAATACAGGGGAATGCCATGGCCAAGAAGTGGGTGGGCAGGGGAACAGGGCGGGGGGAGGGGGGAGGGAACTTTCGGGATAACATTTGAAACATAAATTAAGAAAATATCTAAAAAAAAAAAAAAAGAAGAAAGAAACAAAAAAAGAGTTTTGGTACCAGGCGTGATGGTGCACGCCTTTAATCCCAGCACTCGGGAGGCAGAGGCAGGCAGATTTCTGAGTTCAAGGCCAGCCTGGAGGCAGAGGTAGGCAGATTTCTGAGTTCGAGGCCAGCCTGGTCTACAGAGTGAGTTCCAGGACAGCCAGGGCTATACAGAGAAACCCTGTCTCAAACAAAACAAAACAAAACAAGCAGCAACAACAATGAAAAGCGTTCTGAGCCTGCTCCTAGAGGATTTGCAGGTGTGTCTGCTGTGTCTCATGTGCATCAGTAGGTGGCAGGGAGGAGTTTTGTTTTTGTTTTCTCTCTCTCTCTCTCTCTCTCTCTCTTTCTTTCTTTCTTTCTTTCTTTCTCTGTATAGGCCTCTAGGAAGGCATGGTTCTATAACTAGAGGTATAGAGGTATAGTTTGTATAGTTTATTCTAAAGAGGATAGATTGATCTGATGGCCTGTCCAAACTTGAATTTCTTTGTTTTATCTTTAATTATTTTATTTATTTACATCCCAGCCATTAATCCCCTTCTGGTTTCCCATTCCACAGTTCCCCATCCCAGTCCGCCATGCTTCCAAAAGGATGCTCCTCCTTCCTTTCCATACCTCAAGTCTCTGGAGAATTAGGTACATCTTCTCCCACTCAGGCCATATCAGGCAGTCCTCTGCTATATATGTGCTGGGGGCCTCTGGACAGCCCACATATGCTTTCTGGTTGGTTGGTGGCTTTGTCCCAGGGGTCTGGGTTAGTTGAGACTGCCGGTCTTCCTATGTGGTCTCTAACCCTTTCAGCTCCTTCAATCCTTCCCCTAATTGCTCCATAGGAGTCCCAACTTCAGTCCAATGGTTGGGTGTAAGTATCTGTGTTTGTCTCAGTCAGTTGCTGATAGGGCCTCTCAGAGGACAGCCATGCCAGGCTCCAGTCAGTAAGCAGATTATAGCATCAGTAATGTCAGGCATTGGTGTACGCCCCCCCTCCCCCAATGAGATTGATCGCAGTTGTTCTGGTCAGCCTTTTCTGCAGTTTCTTCTCCATTTTTGTCCCTGTAGTTCTTTTAGACAGGAACAATTCTGGAAAAGAAATTTTGACTGTGGGTTAGTAACTCTGTTTCTACACGTTGGGGCCCTGTCTATCTACTAGAGTTGGACTATGAGTTCCCTTTCCCCACTGTTGGGCACTTAGGCCAAGATCACCCCCATTGAGTCCTGGAAGTCTCTCACATTCCAGGTCTCTGGGACTTTCTAGAGAGTTCCCCACATCCCAACCCCAGAGGATCCACATTTCCATTCATTCTCCTGGTCCTCTGGGCTTCTCTACTGTTTCCCCACATACCTGATCTTGTTTCCCTTTTCCCCTTCCTTCCTCCCCCTCTCAAACAAGGTCCTTCCCTCTCTTTGCCTCTCATAATAATTCTGTTCCCCCTTCTAAGTGGAATTAAAACATCTTTACCTGGGACTTCCCTCTTATTAAAATTCTTGAGGTCTGTGAGTTATATCCTGGGTATTCTGTACTTTTTGGCTAATATCTACTTATCAATGAATACACCTCGCATATCTTTTTAGGTCTGGGTTACCTCACTCAGGATAATATTTTATAGTTCCATCCCTTTGCCTGCAAAATTCATGATGTCCTCATTTTAATTTTTATTGGGTATTTTATTTATTTATTTATGTACACTTCAAATGTTATCCTATTTCTTGGTTTCCCCCTATCCCACCCTCCCTCCAACTGCTTTTATGAGGGTGCTCCCCCACCAACCCACCCACTCCTGCCTCCCTGTCCTGGCATTCCCTTACATTGGGGCATCAAGCCTTCACAGGACCAAGGGCCTCTCCTCCCTTTGATGCCCATCAATGCCATCCTCTGCTACATATGTGGCTGGAGCCATGGATCCCTCCATGTGTACTCTTTGGTGGTTTAGTCCCTGGGAGTTCTGGAGGGGTCTGGTTGGTTGATATTGTCTGTCTGTCTTTCTGTCTTTCTGTCTGTCTGTCTGTCTGTCTGTCTGTCTGTCTGTCAAGTGGTATGCTATGGCATACATATGGAAGCCATAGAAGAAAATGGAAGAATCGGTTGCCTCTTTCTACCATGTCACAATGATCAGACTTAAATTGTCAGACTTTGCCAAATGTGACTTTACTAGATGAGCTATCTGGCAAGCCTTTATATTTTTTGTGTGCTTGCTTTTTATTTTTGTTTTGTTTTAATTGGGATTTTTATATGTAGTTCAGTCTGGCTATAAGTGCTCAGATTTCTTTCTTATATCTCCCAACTGTAGAGATGTTAAGTAATGTATAACCTCCTGGGAAGATGTGAAAAGAAAAAAAATACTGTCCACCCCAAATAAAACACTGAAAACAGACAAATGAAAGTTGATTCTGCCTGTCGAATCAGCTAGTTGGGATTTGTGATGGATGGCTTTAGGTCAACTTGATACAAGCTAAAGTCATCGGAGGGGAGGAACCTCAGTTAAAAAACTGCATCCATGAGGTTGGGCTGTAGGCAAGCCTGTAAGTCAGATTCTTCTTAACTAGTGGTTGACTATGGAAAGACCAGCCCATTGTGGGTGTGGTCACCTTGTTCATGATGCTTGTATTTCCTCAGATGAAGGATGAGATGGGAGCCATACCCAAGCGGTATGAATACAAGGCTTGAGCTGAGCCGAGAACATTTTTTCCTCTGTTCTAACTGTCCCTAGACCTAGGCCTAGAATCTACTAGCCTCCATACTATCTAATCTTCCAAGCTCACTGATTAAATCTGGTTTCTCTCTAAGCTTCTAAGTTGTTCTGTTTAGCCTAGTACTAACTTTAGCAATATGTTCTAATCTTCTGGCTCCTTCTCTGGCTGTCTTCCCTTGTATTTAGTGTGTTCTTTGTGTAACCTGTCTCTAAAACTGTCCTAGTAAAACTGCTATGCACACATAACACCTCTCTGTCTGTGTCTCTCTCTCTCTCTTTCTGTCTCCCTTTCTCACTTTTTCTCTCTCTGTCTCTCTCCCTGTTCTTAAGTAGCCTCTTGTGTGAGTTGGGCAAATCTCATTGCTCATTTTCTCAAATCTTTCTCTGATTTGTCACTTTGTCTGTAATTCAATTAGTGAGTTTGTATAGCCAGACTGAACTACATAGAAAAGCCACATCGTGGCTGCTTCCTTCTACAAACTAGCCATACCTCCATTGTTAGGGATCAAAGGTGTAAACTAAGCGTGTGTCTGTATTCCAGTCAAATCATAGTATAATCTAGGGCATGTCTACATTCTGACAGGATTTTATAAACCTAGGAAGTCTTTGGATGTGATCTCTTGCCAGAGCAGCCATGTTTCTTGATTAAAATTCCTCTATATCGTCCCTGATAAGGAGCGTCTACGAGAAAGCAGGCTGAGTGAGCGATAGGGAACAAGCCCATAAAAAGCACCCCTCCATGGTCTCTATATCAGCTCTTGACTTGAGTTTCATATCCTGTTTGAGTTCTTGTACTGATTTCCTTTGATGATGAACAGTGGGATGACATGTAAACCTAATACTGTCCTCCCCAAGTTGCTCTGATAATGGTGTTCATTACAGTAATAGTAACCCTGAATAAGNACAGAACATAACACACACAACCATCCATACCTCCATGTTTTGAATCATTTTTCTAAGTCAGTAAAAAATAAATGGTGAAAAGTTCTTTAGAAGTTAAGTAACTGGTTGAAGAAAATGTATAAAGTAATAAAACCACTCCTCTAACCTTGACAACAGTGTGTTTGTAATAGTTATACAAGCTAAGTTCTCAGACCAGTACCAGCAGTACAGAAAAATGGATGATTTCTGCCAAAACTTTATAAGCAGCCTCCCCATAAATCCCCAAAAGTTAATCGTGATGGAAACCAATCTTGTTCACTCCTTTTAAAAACCCAAAGCAATTTGTTCAGCAACCATGCTGCTGAGGACGAGATAAAGAAAGGCACATCAAGGCCAACAAGAAAGAATCCAAACAGGGGGACGGTGTACAAAATGAAAGTGACTGTCAGGAGTAGCTTTTTGCAATCACATTATCTTTTTATTCTAGAAATACAGAGGAAAATTATGTTGCTAGTTTGTTAGGGAAAATTCAGAAATGGAGATTTTAGGCTAACAAAGCTTGACTCATTCCACTTTACTTAGTAACCCCTAATTGCAGAGGAGCAACCAGTGCCTTACCAACAGCAATTCCCTTGCTTTTCTGTTTAGTTAATGTCATGAATTGTCCAGTGTAGTCAGTGACGATCCCAGATTCCAATTCAATGGAATTCTATCAAAGTCATAAAAGAACCCCTTCACCTTGAATCCATAAATGGTAGCAAAAATATCTGAAGTCACAGGGCAGAGAAAAAAACTTTGTGGTAGACATCTAGGGTTAATAGTTTACTGTATTTACTATATTATACTATACAGAGCTACTGTAATTCCCTTTCACGCCCTCTGTGTCTGTGTGTGCTTCCTGGGTATGGTGGAAAGAATACTATGATAGGTAGGGTTATTCTTCCTGTGATAAAACAACATGGCCAAAGCAATGTGAGGGAGGAAAGGGTTAATTTAGCATATGTTTTAATATCAGTGTTCATCATTGAAGGAAGTCAGGTCAGGAACAAGTCAGAACAGGGCAGAAACCCAGAGGCAGAAACTGATGTAGGGGCCATGGAAGAGTGCTGCTTACTGGATTTCCCTCATCACTTGTTCAGCCTTCTTCTCTATAAACCATGGACTACAACTGGATGGGTCTTTCTTCATCTATCACCAATTAAGAAAATGCCATACAGGCTTGCCTACAGATAAATCTGATGGAGACATTTTGTAAGTTAAGATTCCTTTATTGCCAATGATTCTAGCCAAGTAACAGATACTACATATTGATGTATGTATACATATACATAACATTTTGTAGGATGCGGATACGGCCATACAAAGGACCACATCCTAGTTGGTTCCATAAGAACACACAACTCCCATCATTCTATCAAGCCAGTTTTTTGGGGGGTTCATTGCCACCATCAATGCATTCTAAACATGGTCTTACTGTTAAATTTTGTATAGAATTAAGTGATTTACTCTGTTATTATAAACTCTTGTGAATGCCATCATGATGGCTGTAGTGTTTTATAAGTCTATAGATGGCAGTTTTATAAGAAGCAATATCAGTAAAAAAAAAAAAAAAAGGCAGTGTTCAGTACAGCTTTAGTATACAGCAATAAATATAACAAAGTTATGGCCAGGGAGTGAAAGGTCATATAAACAAGCCCATGTTTAACCTCCTCCTGCACAGTGGTCTTTTATCCAGAGTTCAATGGTAACAAGAGGGACTTGGGAAATCAGCTCACTGACACCTCCATACTGGGTTATCTTATTTGGGTAGCTATTAAAATATTCCCTTTAGAAAACCTTCATAAGGCCCAAATATCTTCTTACAAGGTGGCTCTTAGAAAAGTCTATTTAATGCATTTTCTTTTCTTTTTCAGCATTTTTATTAGATATTTTCTTAATTTACATTTCAAATGCTATTCCAAAAATCCCCTCCCCCCTCCCTGCTCCCCTGCCCACCCACTCCTACTTCTTGGCCCTGGCATTCCCCTGTATTGGGGCATGTAAAGATTGCAGTACCAAGGGGCCTCTCCTCCCAATGATGACTGATTAGGACATCTTCTGCTACATATGGAGCTAGAGACACGAGTTCTGGGGGGTTCTGATTAGTTCATATTGTTGTTCCTCTTCTAGGGTTGCAGACCCCTTTATCTCCTGGGGTTCTATCTCTAGCTTCTCCAATGTGGGCCCCGTGCTCCCAATAGGAGTAGATGAAAAAGAAGATTTTCAACTTAAAGGGCCAGCAAATATCTTCAACAAAATAATATTTAATGCATTTTCACTGGAACTCTGGGTTTATCTTGTAACCTTGATTAGATTGAGAAGAGCATAGAAGACTGGCAAATTCCATCTAGGAAATACTGGGGAGAGTATTTCAGATAGGATTAATCAAGATAGAGAAGACCACACTACATGAGAGCAGAATAGTCCTATAATTTAAAAACTGGGATAAAATAAAATTGAGAAAGGAGAAAGTAAACTAGTGCATGTAGCCTCCTTTCTGCATTCTGGCTACTGTGGTATGAGCTTCTCTGCCCCATACTATATTCTCTCTACCATGATGAGCTTAAACCCTTGAAATTATGAGCTACAACAAATCTTCATTTCCTTAAGAGATTTTTTCCAAGTATTTTGTTATAGTAAATACAAAAATGAGTACATCTCTATTAACACCATGATCTGATTATATCATTTCCAAATGATAGCTTTCCAACAAACCTTTTAGCTAAGTCTAGAACTTAATATTGTTTCACAATACCAGCCACCTCTTCATTTAAAACAAAAATGAGCCATTTGAATATATGTCCACCAGAGTGTCTTCCTTTATGACTGCTTCTAAGGAGTGTCCTAGGGTTGGACTATCCTGCCATAACTAGTCACTTTTGAATGACTTTGCAAAATCACTTAAGTCAGGCCTACTTTATTTCTCTGGTGGCCACTTTGTCACAGGAAATATCTGTTTTGTAATAATTCCCCCTGAATTAAAGCATTCCACCCTGGAGAGAGACTACTTAAGTTTCAATAAGTAAATAAAACTTGTAAGGTTCAGGAAATAACAACTCACAAATCTCAGAAAAGCCCTGAAACTTATAATATTCACAAGTACCACTTCCCAAAGTTACATGGAATTTCTTCTAAAAATTCAAAAGAGTAGTTATAAGAGACAAGATCTTGGAGAACCTGACCTAAGGTTGAACTCTCTAGCACAAGTATCCAAGTTACTCCCCAACAAACTTGAGACTCCAGGTTACAATCCTGCCCCTGGTACTTTATTCCTAACAACCACCAATTAGGAGGAAAGCAGAAGTTAAGTTAATGATTTGGCTCCCAGCACAAGCCAATTATTTTAAAGAACAACAAAATTCCATAATAGCCTCCCCCCCAATCAGATATGTGCCAGGCTAGAAACCCCTTTACTTGCTTGCCATTTCTTATAAAATCTTGCCTTGCTGAGAGCTGGGACTGGGCCCTCCTGTGCTGTTGTGTCAGAGATAACAGTGTGGCCCAAGCTTGAGCCTAAATAAAGAGACCCTAGTGTGATTGCATTGGAGTCAGCTCCTTAGATGTCTTTTGGAGTTTATGAACACTTAATGGGCAGAACAGTTATATAGTTAAATAAACTTTTATTTTTGTTCTATGATGTTTCTCTTAAAAAGCCATGGTGGTATTGTCGTGGCTGCTGCTATTTACTATAATGATAAATAAATGCTAATTTAAAATTATTTACTTGTGTTATTTATTTTTATAATATACACTGATAGTTTAAAGTACATATATAGGGTCATTAAACTGCATGATAAGTTGTGGAAAATATATGATTCAAGTAGATATTTCATATCTATGATGCACTTCTCTTCTGCAAATACTAAAGATACTGCAAAAAATTAAAGGAATAAATAAAGTCAATTGTTTTTATCTTGACTTTTCTTGAAATACACATATTTCATTCTACAACTGTCTGGACCTTTCTGTTAAAAAATGAAAAGGCTGGGAGATAAAGGAGTTATGGCAGTGGGTGTGCACTTCCTCTCCCTTTTTCTGTAAACACTTTACTTCTAGGAGGTTAGTTCCCACATGAATAAGAATGTGATGAAGCTCATTGATTGTTTTGTAATTCTAAAGCCTCCAACAAGTGAATCAAGTTGCTATTCCGAAGGAATCTGTGGCCACACTTCCCTGTGATGTCTGTGAGTCTGGAAAAGCTCAGCACAGTGCAGATACACCAAAACTCTGTGGTTCTGGGTACTTGGAAAGCAATATGAAATGAGCCAATGGAGGTGAGCATTGTGTACACTTTTTTTTTCATGCTGCACTGATGCATCAAAATTCTCTAAGAACTCACAAGATTAAATCAAAACGATTAAGAAGTTGAAGGCAGAAACATCAGGGAATCAAATCAAATGAGAAATCCTTTGAGGGATGAGATTCTATGGCCTCGGTCTCCTATCCTTGATTTACAGGAGCTGGAACTAACATCTGGAGAAGCTTTCCATACCCTCTCCACAGAAACTAAAGTTAAATGCAAACTTTAATTACAACTAGGCCTCTAACAACCGAGAACTAAGAGTTGACTAAAACCAAATGTGGTGGCACTGTAATCGTAGCATTCAGAGGGCCAAGATGAGAGGATATCAAGTTCTAAGCCAACCTGTGCTTCACAGCAACACAGCAACACACACAGCAACACACACACACACACACACACACACACAGAGAGAGAGAGAGAGAGAGAGAGAGAGAGAGAGAGAGAGAGAGAGAGAGTTTTCTATCCTTAAAACTTCTGTAAATGGAAGAAAATATTTATATAGCTTGGATGACATTTTCATCATTTATAAAACTAATTGAGATGCTAAATAATGAATAAATCTAAAGTAAAAGTGTGAGAACGTGGATTCATAAATGCATTGAAATAGAAAAATCAGGTAAAAGGAGCAGGGAAAATATATGGAAAAGTGTAGGAATCAAGCAGTGTCTACATGAAAACTTAGCCCTGGATTTCACAGTAGCCCAAATTAACATTATAAACAGAAATTATCTCACAGGAAGAAGACACACAGTGGAGGGGTGAGGGGAATGAGAAAGGTGAGTGGGGTTAACAATGGCTATAGTTTATACATGTAGAGAAGTGTCAATGGATAAGACTAAGTTAATAAAAAGGAAAAAAAAAAGAGGATGAGAGGGCTGGTAGGATGGTGTGGTTGGTAAAGGTACTTTTGAACAATCCTGATGATACCACTAATAAACACACAAATAAAATTGTAAAATTGAGAAACAAACTAAATTACAAAATAGCCCCTGCTAACAATTTAATGACTGTTCTATGAAAATGCTATTTTGAAAACAAGGAGTAATAGAGAGCAAAAAGACAGGATGGTAATTGTCTTTAGTGATATGGCTGGAGATGTAAAGAAGTGAATGCTCCATTGTCAGTCATTCTCAGAAGTATGGAGAAAATGCTTTTGAGTTGACATAGACAACTCATAAAATTAGGTCATATGGAGCATTTTGCTTTGTGAAGTAAACACACAGAAGTAAACACTAAGAGTAAGTAATCAAGATGATAATGATAACAACATTATGAAATGAAAATGTTCAGCCTATAAAGGATAGTTATTGAATGGTTATACATGGAATACCATGCAAATTAGGAAACAACTGGCTTATATACACATGCCAACAATTCCAGTAACTGTAGCAAGGCTGGACAAAGAGGAATGACTAATACAGTTCTGAAGTGGGATAGCTGAACAGCTGAGAGTAGCCAACTTCCAGATAATGCAGTAATCAATAATCAGAAAAAGAACAGACAAATAGGACCCTTGGAATGCTGGAGTGTATGGAATAATGGACTGTGTAATAGAGGCAAATAAAATGCTCACCCAGTCTTAAAGACAAAGGAAATTCCATAGTTGATGGATAGGTTTGTTTTTAAACAAATGTTTCTAAAATGACTAGCCACCCATACAGATAAATAAACAAATTACTTTTACAGAATTTGTATATAGTTTTTAAACAAATAATTCATAATTAAAGCCATATCTGAGCACTTATGCCATGCTAACTAGGAAAAGTTGACAGAACTTCTTTAAGTTTAGCACTAGCCTCATAATGAAACTACCGGAGAATTTTAACTCTCCAGCTTGTTTTAAATTACTCTAAAGTTCGTTCGTAGAACTTCCTATGCACAAAGGTTACAAATGGAGCAGTGCTGTCTCTGGAATAAGAATGAAAGCCAAATCTCCCAGAAGCCTTAATTTTTAAGGAAGGGATAATTCTGCATAATATTTTTAGTTGCTTAAATGGAAATGGATCTAACGTTTATCACTTCTGCATGGGGTTTACTCAAGGAACATATAAAGAATATAGATTTTCTACTTCTAGAATTTGGCATCAGATCTATTTATCTCTATCAATGTTTTAAGAAATGATGTTGTTGGAAATACATGGCACAACAAAGATCATCATATCCACATTCATGGGCCATGCAGAGTCTATGATGAAGGGAAGGTCCCACGCTGTGAATGTCATGAGGAACACACTGAGAAAAAGTTGTCCTATCTCATATGGAAATCCTGAATGCCTTGGGAGGAGCTAGGAGATGGATAAGTTAAACTGCAATGAATCTCTAGAACCCAGTTAAAGAAAAAAAGAAAGGCCCAGCTTGGTGGTGTACACTTATCAATCCTGAGTTGGGAAGGTAGAGTTAACAACATCACTGGTCACTTCATCTAGACTATTTGTAGAGTTTCTAGTCAGTGAGATAGTGAGTCACTGAGAGACTGACCCTACAGATGAAAACTGGAGAAATGTCTGAGAGCTGACAGTAGAGGTTATTCTCGATCCTTCGCAAACTCACAAACATTACACAGATACCCAAGGAATCAGAGCAAGTCATAATAAAGCACAGCCATTGGTTGATGCTCCAATCTGACATCCATATTTGTTCTTTAACCTACAGCCCCTTGGCAGTTCCAGAGCCATCCTGAAGAGAAAATGATGCAGAAAGAAGCTAGCTATTTTCCACCTGATATATTATCAGATATTTCACACAAGCATATGAGTTAGCACAACTCACATGCAGTTAGAAGCATCTCTTTCTTTGTCATTATTGACCTTACCTTGCTGCTCTCAAAAACAAGCATAAATCAGAGAGCTTAATATTTAATATTGTATAGTGCCTTCACTTTGTGGGTCAATTCCACAGATCTGTAATCACGTGACTTGAGTCCCATATGGAGGGGTCTGATTGTATATTATTTCTTGCATGTGCCAACAGCAATTTAACACAGGCAAATTGGTAGATGGTATGAACCCTTTCCTAGGCCAACACATTTTTTCTTCCAATTTTGCACAGTTGATATTTGTACTGCAAAATGTTCTTGTTCCAGTGACCTCTGAGAATATAAGGTACTTGAAATATAACCTTAGTTTCATAACTATCAGGTTGAATATAAAATAGTATACCTTCATCAGTGGCAGTAAACGTCAATTGTTATTTATTTACCATGCTCATCTATCACCAATGAAAGAGAAATCAGAACCAAGAACTCAGAAAAGTCTTTCTGCTTCAGCCAAGTCCCAATTAAAATCTTGTGGAAATGATAATATTTGTTCAGCAACTAACACTAAAAGAATATCCCATTATGTATTGAGACGCACAGGGCAGCCTCTGTCCGGTTTTCATTCCACTTAGGGCAGCTCACAGTATTCAGTAAACACAGTGTCTGCCAGGGGGCAGCAGAATGTAATGCTTTATTCCCATGGGATTCCAGGCCATGGTGAAAGTTGCTGCACTGAACAATTAACCTAATATTAGAACCTCATGGCAGTCATGTTGCATTACATATAGTAGCAAAGATTTGTCTGAGCTTCTCATGTTAATTCCTATTACATATTCCCATAGGTTAAAGCTAAATCTCCAGACATAAAATGAAAGGCAAATCCGTTGCTTAAATCATTTGTTTCCTAATTCAATCTTTTGCATCTTGCCCAGTGTTTCTTGTTCTCTTGGACCATTTGTGCAGTAGTACATGACTTGCATGAGCAAACTAAGATATTAGAACTATGCTCTTTAAGACCACTTGAGCCAGTCCTGCAGAGAACTAAGGGTTAGGAGCTGATTTCCCAGTTTATAAAGTGACCCTTCAGATGTACCTTTGTGAGTAATTAGTCTTAATCTATTTAAATGAGTTATTTATTTTAACTACAGTACTCTTCTCTGAGGAGAAAAATCCTTTCAGAAAATGATATTTAGTTCAAGGCAGAGAAAGGAAGTAATCTTTAAGAGCCGTGGAAAACACAAGACCATTGAAACATGAGAGGGATTAATCAGAACAGGGTTCTGAAGGCTGAAAGCAGATGGGTTGGGTAGCTGCTTGGAAAATGCAGGAAAGAGGATTTCTGAGTTTCTGTGGTAGGAATTGTACAACATGGAATGATTCATAAGCAACAGCTGTGGAGGTGATATCACTACCAAGTGACAGAAGCTAGCTCAGAGGCCACCATAAGAAACAGTCAGACCCTTCAGTGTACATATTTCCCGTGTCCCTGGAGGCCACCTATGGTCTACTGAAACACTGAGGCCTACTCTCTGGCGAGGAAGGAAGCGGATCCCTAGACCAGTTATACCTTTGGCTTTTAATTTCCATTTTCAGTGTTCTGATTTATTTTTTGTTCTATTGAACACATTGCTAGAATCATCTATTTTGGTGCCAGTGTTTTGGGGAAGGGAGCTCAGCAGATATGTTTTTCTTTCTGATGCACTTAACTATCTTGTCTGGACTGGAGGCCCTGAAGATTGAATGGTTTGTATATTTGTAATGTATGTCTTATTCAGTTGCCTGGAGATCCAGCTTGAGTGGGTGGGCCAGCTAGGGACTGACTAAGCATTATTCTGCCTACGTAACCACCCACTGCATGTAAATAATTTGACTTTGTCACATTTTTTGGGATCTGGCAAGAATGGGAAGTATTAAGGACTGAGGATCAAAGGGAAGAGCACAGGGAAATGCAAAGCTGAATAAGTAAGAAAATAAATAGATAAATAAATGTAGAAATAAAAACAAATGGGAAATGTATAAACAACAATGAGTGAAGGAAATCTCAAGTAACGTCATTAACACTATGGAAGAAGGGGGTCTAAGTTACTTTTATATTACCATGTCAAAACATGACCCAGGCAGCTTATAGAAGAATGAGTCTTGGGGATACTTACAGCTTCAGAGAGTGTGCCCATGACAACATCATGGTAGGGAGCAAGGCAGCAGGCAAGTAGGCATGGCACTAGTGGTGCTGACACCTTATATGCTTATATAAGTAGGAGGTAGAGCGAGCTAAGAACTAGGATTTCTGAAACCACAAAGCCCAGGATTCTCTTCCAACAAGACCATGCCCCCTAAGCCTTCTCAAGCAGTCTACTAACTGGGAACCAAGTATTCAAATATATGAGCCAATGGGGCCATTCTCATTCAAATTACCACAGTGTGAATGGAGTGAGGCTAAGAAACAAAAGCAGAATAATATAAAATTCACTATATCCATTGAAAAAAAAAGAAACACATAGACATTATATACAGTCTTAATTAGTGTGTGGGTGGGAAGGGTACTAAAATATGACAAATGAGAATAATGGAATATAAATAAACAGAAAAAGAAAAATGTTAGGGAAATAGAAGTTCATTTCTATATCTCCATGATGTTCTAGAGAGAACAAAAACATACACACAAAAAGTGGGTAGTACATTTTTCAAGGAAAGCATTCAAATAAATTTTCCAGAATTAAAACCAGGATTTGTCCTCAAAGGGTGATGATTGTGTGATTGTGACTTCCAGTAGATGGAGAAGGCGGTGGGGGATGGGGGGAAGGTGGGTGAATAAAGAGGACAAACATACCTATTGTGCAAGGAGGAAACTATAAAGTACAGGATTTCAGCAGCTACAGCAGAACATGAAGCGAGTAGCAATTGAAATGAAAATTATAACTAATTAGAGAGGATTATGTGGGTGGTAAGTAGAAATGAGAGAGTACTAAAGAATACTTTTTAGAGTGAAAAGTTAACAGATAATGGCCTACAATTAACAAAATGATAGAAATGTAAAGGTAATGTTTATGAGCATAAAACAACTTCTGAAAAATGCTGTTATTTTTGACTTAAGTCTTGTAAGCTACTTTACAATCACATATATATATATATATATATATATATATATATATATATATATATATATATATATNTTAGATATTTTCTTCATTTACATTTCACATGTTATCCAGAAATTTTCCCTTACCCTCCCGCATCCCCGCCCTGCTCCCCTACCCACCCCCTCCCACTTAATGGCCCTGGCGTTCCCCAGTACTGGGGCATATAGAGTCTGTATGACCAAGGGGCCTCTCCTCCCAATGATGGCCAACTAGGCCATCTTCTTCCATATATATGCAGCTAGAGACATGAGCGCAGGGGGAACTAGTTAGTTCATGTTATTCTTCCACCTAGAGGGTTGAAGACCCCTTCAGCTCCTTGGGTACTTTCTCTAGCTCCTTTTAACAGAACTAGAAAAGAATCAGCCTGAAACTTCATATAGAAACACAAAAGAAACACACAGCCCAAGGAATTCTAAGCAGAAAGCACACTGATGGAAGAGGAATAATATCTGACCTCAAATTCATCTCTGCAATGGTAGTAACAAAGACTGCATGCAGCTGTCAGTCAGTGGAGCAGCTGGGTCGACTAACGGAAGAGAGTGGAATAGACAAGCCAGCTATGGCCAGCTAAATTTTTGACAAAAGCAAAAAAAGAAAAGAAAAGAAAAGAAAAGAAAAGAAAAGAAAAGAAAAGAAAAGAAAAGAAAAGAAAAGACAGCTAGGAAAAAGCATGTTCAACAAATGGTGCTGGCAACACTAGATATCACCTGCTGATGAAGAACATTCAACCTGCATCTTAAATGATGCACTAAATTCAATTTTAAAAAAGGATAAAAAAGTTTAATTTAAAACTTGAAATCCTGAGAGTGCAAAGGAAAACATTTCAAGTTACAGTTATGTGTAAGAACTTTCTGAACAAGGTTGTGGTGTACAGAATAGTCCCAAGATCAACAAACAGAACAATGTAAAGTAAACAGATTTTACCAGAACAAACAAGCAAACAAGCAGAAAACAGCTATCTACGGGGTTAGCAGGCAGCCCAGAGAATGTTGAGAATGTGGATCTTTCTAGGTATATCTCAGAGAAGGCATGAGTATTTAGAACACATTTTTAAAAAAACTGCAAAAAGAAAAGTATACTTAGAAAAACACCCTACAACAATAAATGAACTAAGGAAATGGATAGATAATTCTCAAAAGAAGAGAAACAAATAATCCAATAATTTAAAAAAAGTTTTCCACATCCTTAACCATCAGAGAAATAAAAATTAAAACAATGTTGAGATTCTGTCCTGGTCAAATGGTTATAATCAAGCAAACAGTGGCAAAAATGGTGACAAAGATGAGGGGAGAGAGGAGAGCTCATTACTGCTCATTACTGCTGGTGAGCGTGGTACAGCCATTGCATGGCCATCATGAAGCCGTTATGAAGATCTGTTCCTCAAAAAATTAAAAACAGAACAACTATACAAACCAGCTGTAGACTTGTGTGTTTCCACCCAAAAAGACTCTACCTACCATAGAGACATCCATGGTTATTGCTATAGTACTCCCAGTAGTAAAAAGTGGAGCAGTCTAGATGCCCGGCCCAAGAATAAATAACAACATAAGTACAATGGAATTTTACTCAACTGTAAATGCAAATAAATTTGTGAAAAATTCAGAAAAATTGATGGATTTTTAGATTATTGTATTGTGAAATGTTCCAAACTCAGAAAAACAAAATTCACATGTTCTCTTCAAAACCCAGATCCTAAATGTCAGTATTTTATAAGTGTGAAAATAAAGATGGTAGTGAAGACAGACCAACAATCTAATAGAAGATCAGAACAGAATAGAGGAACAGAGAAAGTATGTATGTGGAGTTGGAGGGAAAAGGATGCATGTGGTATGACAGACAGCGGGAAAAGGGATATATGTGGTGTGACAGTGCAAAGAAGGCTACGGGGCACCTGAAGGCACAGGCAAGGGAGATGAGGAAGATAATTTTTAAAAAATAATTTTATCAGGCAGTCTGGTCTACATAGTAAGTTTCAGGATAGCCATGGCTACACAGAGAAACCCTATCTTTAAAAAAAAATCAATCAGTAAATAAATGCATAGATTTATAATACATAAAATACATAAAAATAAAAATTTTTTTGAAGAATGACATACAGAAACCTTATTCTTTGTATACTGATTGTAATAATCATAATAATTTGTAAAAGGAATGCTCCAACACCATAGAATTGGCCCAGTACCCTGAGATCTGGCCATTCCACCAGGACTGCCCTCATTAGTGTGACCCAGACTTACACAAGGCTCTAATTGCATGGCAGAGGTTACACACCTGGAAATCAATACACAGCCTCTTATATTAACCCTCCAGGTGCTCCCCACATCATGGCACAAATTACACACCAGGAAGCAAATGTAAGCATACTTCCTCCAGACAGAGATTCATACAGCCAATCACCTTATTTTCTATGCTGTACTCTATTTAGTGCCCAGCCTGTTATTCTCTGAAGTGCACTGAATACACTATTTGTTCTACTCTAGTCTAAAGGATGAATCCATTTTCTCTCTACCACTCATGTCTATGCTACTGAAGGGATAGAGAATGGACATTAATCAATGTGCAAGTAAAGGGAGGGCAGTAGATGTTTGCGACAGAAATTGTCAAGATGAATTTCTCAGATCAATAATTCCATGGTCATCCTTGGCTATATACCAATTTGGATATCAGCCTGGGCTACATGAAACTCTGCCTCAAAACCTAGAAACACAATAAAATATACAAGTAAAAACTAGAATATTCCTTCAATAATTCCTAAGTCCAGACTTTCCAAATGATGTGACCCCCCC